>JAMLFT010002478.1:0-25305 GCA_026544285.1 Pachyrhizus erosus | reverse complement strand
AAAAGATAAATTTTGTTTGGTCAAATATATTATTAATTTGGGTGAAAAATCTAAATTAAGTAAATATTATTTAAGTATTAATCTCATCTTGACCATTATGAATAACATTAAAAGATAACAGATTTTTTCAAAAAGTCAGAATATATAAATTTTAAAAAAAAATGTTTAGAAGTTAAAAAATGGTTAACATGTTTCGTTCATAATTACTGGTATTTTCTTTATTATGCATAATTATTTTTCATTTTTAATTACCAGTATATATAGTAAAATATAAATGTTGAAAGTTAACCAGTATATGTTATTTTATTATGATAGGAATTAACCAGCATAATTTAAATTTTAACTTGTTTTTAAAAAAAGTTAAATGTTGAAAGTAAAAGATAACTTTTCTTTAGTCAAATATATTATTAATTTCGGGTGCAACGTCTAAATTAAAAAATATTTTTAAGCATTCTTTTCGTTTTGACCAGTATGTTAATAATAAAAGATTCTATTTTTTTTTTCAAAAAGTCAAATAATAATTACTTATACAAAGTAAAGTGTATATGTATAGATATATATTTATGATTTACATAATAATGTAATATTTTAATGATTCACTAATAATCAATATACCTTTTTAATTACGAATAACATATGCACTTTTTATTTCCTTTGTTCTTACATATTTAGAAGAAAAAAAATATACTGAATTATAACAAAATTGGTAAATTTGTAAAAATCATAATTATTGATATTTTGATCATGTTTACTTTATTTGTGTTTATTTGTGAACAATATGATTAGTAAACAAGAATTTTGAAAGAGTCATAATAGTAATTACTTATATTCATATAAACTACACTATCATATTTCTCTATATATGATTTATATAATAATTTAAATATATATTTTTAATGATCATTAAGAAGCAATACAATTTATAATTTCTATTGCTTAACTAATTTAGGGAAAAAATATTTACAAGATAAAAAAATGGTTAACATGCTCAATATATAAATACTGGTATTTTCTTTAGTATGCTTATATATGTTATTTTTCTTTATTTGTGATCAGTCTAAATAGTAAAATATATATAAATAAGATATAGTCGTTGTTGTGCTATATTTTTTAGTTTTCTCTATATTTTATTATACATAATAAACTGTTTTTATAAATTAATAGGAATTAACCAACATAATTTAAATTTTAACTTGTTTTTAAAAAGGTTATGTGTTGAAATTAAAAGATAACTTTTCTTTAGTCAACTATATAATTAATTTGGGGTTGAATATCTAAATTATATAAATATTATTAAAGTATTCTTTTCATCTTGACCTGTATGTTAATATTAAAATATAACATTTTTTTTCAAAAAGTCAAAATAATAATTACTTATACTAAACAAAGTAAATATGTATTTTTTTATATATTTATGATTGATATATTATTACTTTAATGATTCACTAATAATCAATGCACTTTTCTTATTATGAATAATGACTGAATGATTACAAATTTGGTAAATCTGTTACAATCATAATTACTGATACTTTGATCATTCTTATTCTATTTTTATTTACTGATTAGTAAACAAAATTTTAAAAGAGTCAAAATAGTAATTACTTATATTCATGTAAAGTATATTTTCATATTTCTCTATATATGATTTATATAATAATTCAAATTTTTAATGATCATTAAGAAGCAATACAAATTTTAGTTGCTATTGCTTAACTAATTTAGGGGAAAAAAACTATTTAGAAGATAAAAAATTTGGTTGACATGCTCAATTCATAATTATTGGTATTTTCTTTAGTATGCATATATATGTTATTTTTCTTTATTTGTGATCAGTATAAATAATAAAAAATATATAAATACGATATAGTAGTTGTCATGCTATATTTTTCAGTTTTCTCTATATTTTATTATACTTAATAAAATATTCTTATAATTTGATAGGAATTAACCAACATAATTTAAATTTTAACTTGTTTTTAAAAATTTATATGTTGAAATTAAAAGATAACTTTTCTTTAGTCAACTATAATTAATTTGGAATGCAATATCTAAATTATATAAATATTATTAAAGTATTCTTTTCATCTTGACCAGTATGTTAATATTTAAATATAACAATTTTCTCAAAAATTTAAAATAATAATCACTTATATTAAATAAAATAAATATGTATTTATTTTTTATATATTTATGACTTATATAAAATTTATTATTTAATGATCCATTGATAATCAATGCATTTTTCTTATCTATAATATTACATAAAATTATTGTTAGAGAGAAAAAATAATAATCACTTTTTTGTCTAAAATAAAATAATATTGACTATTTCATGCACCTATAATTAAAAAAGTATTTTTGCAGTGAATTTATTATTATTATATTAAAAATTAATTATAAAAATAGATAATCAAATTATTTAACGATACAGCATGTCACTTAATTGAGTGACTAAAAAATATGTATATTTTAAATATGACACATTAAATATTGTATAATATTTTAAAATTTAATATTTAAAAGTTAAAGATTTATTTCATACTTATAAAAAAGTCATAATTGTTATAGTTATTATTTGTTATATTTAAAATTAAAATATTTATAATCTATAATTTATTTATAATATTGTATAAAATTATTAGCAAAGAAAAAATTAATAGTCATTTTTTTACAATTAAATTTGTTAAAAAATTCTTGTCTAAAATAAAAAATACTAATATTTTTGTTAACATTTACATACCTATATATACTAGCAATGTTTTCTTTATCTATTGATTCTTTATTTTTGTTTTTTTTTTTTTTGCAACAAAACATATTCTTCTTTCTTGATATTTATTTTTCTTTCTATTTATTTTTATTTTTATATTTTTATTATAATCTTTTGGTATATTATTTATAAATTTTGTATTTATTATGATAATGATATTGTGATAAAATATTTATATTTAAAGAAATTTAATTAATAAAAGATACAAATTATTAATTGTATTAAAAATTGTGAAGAATGTGTGAATAACATTTTTACGTAATTTAAATGATTATAAGTATTTATTATTTGGTATTAATTTTATGTCAAAAGGTGTTAATATTGATATAAAAACTATTTTTTTCTCTAATGTCTCATCAACCTCCAAATTTGAAGCCTCAAGTATTACTCTTTTAAATTTTATAATTTGAGATTTTGAGACAAAGCCACCTCAATGAGTAATCTCTCATTTTAGAAAAATGATCAACCAAAATAATTAAGCTAAATACAAGGTCTGTTTTAAAAAATGATAAAAAAAATGTTATTATATTAGCCATATTTTAATAAGCAAAGTAAGTTTATTAAATATGAATACTAAAATATTGAAAGCTTGCAGAAGATTGTCAAAAAAATATAATTAACTAAAAAGTATCATCAAATAAACCTTGGTACCATAAGATCCATCTGAGTCCTAGTAGACAATCACAAATTCACAAATGAAAATTTGTTTGCCAGCCTATAAAAATGCGTTGAATCCAAAAGATAACAAAGAGTTTCTTTTGGAAATGCCTGTTCAAGGTGCTGCAAATAGAAACTCAAACATGCACAGATATGTTCTCAATATAGCCTCGTTAGAACTTTGCATGCAAAAAAAACTAACCATATGAAATTAATCCTAGTATATTACGTAGAAATTAAGACAACACCATACTATTGAATAATGTACAGTGAGAACTCACACCCAGCCTCAATAAGAATGTAAAAAATAAAATATAACTAACGCATCTTGAAGTAGTGCCCCTAATCATGTCATGCATAAACCAGTGCCTTCCACGATCAATTAAAATTAAATTTGCATGATTTAACTAGCCACGAGATTTCAGTACCAGCTACAACATATACAACTAAGCAAAATCCTCATCTTAGCATGTAGCCATAACTTGATTTTTTTCGTATACATATCCAAAATATATTACACTTAAATAGTTTGATTTTGTGCAATGTAAATTCTCGTTAAATTAGCTTTCCATATCTATTCGTCTTTGTTGTCCTTCTACAACATCATTGACTTCACTTTTGCAGAAAAAAAAAATAAAAAATAAAATATCGTCTTCTCAAATCCTACTTCTCCAAGTAGTCTTTTCCTTTACCCCACGCTTCTAAATATGCTATTTTGGCATCTTAATTAGATGCTACTCTCTACAACTTATTGAATTAGTCGCATAAAGAATTCCCACGAATCCATAAATCATGCCATAAGGATGGTAATACACTCATTTCCCACCACTTAATTTTAATACTGTGGCAGAGTGGTAGTCTAACAATTTGGCCTATAATTCTCACATTATTAATGAATTATATTTAGGGTTGTGCAAAAATCAAATCAAATCAAAATCCATACCAAATAAAATTTTAAAAAACTAAAGCAATTAAAATGATTCCTAAACCAAACTGCTTTATCACTTGGATTTGGATACCATGCACCATTTTTTTAAGGCAATGTTTGACTTTATGTTTGGTTTGTTTTAAATTCAGTTTAAAGAGCATAAGAATATGTTTGTTTTTCGTTTGAAAAATAAATTCAATTTTGTGACATGTTTGATTATATTTAAAAATACATTTGTACATCAAAATTTTGTTTAAAAATTCAGTTTTATAGAAGCAAAATTTAATTACTTTTGTAAACTCAATCTATAAACTTAATTTTAATCCAAACTTTAAATTTGTAAACTTTAATTCACACATGTACTCAATTTTACAAAATGTTTGATTATTCTCAAAAATAAGTCTGTACATTAAAATTTTATCTAAAAACTTAATTTTGTAGAAGCAAAATTTGAATTGATTTTCCAAACTTAGTTTAGAAACTTAAGTTTATAAATTTTTATCCCAACATGCACTAACAAGTTTGGTGTACCAAATAAACCAATCTACTTTTTTTCACAAAAACTTAAAAATAAAAATATTTTAATTTAATTTGAAGTAACATTTAAAAAAATATACTTAATTTTGAATTGTTAGGTTGCACTTAGTTTAGTTTGGTTTTAAAGAATAGAGACTGAATCAATTAAAATTATTTGATTTGATTTAGTTTATTTATAAATACTTTTACCAAAACCAAATTAAAGATACTCTGATTGAGATTGAGTTAAAAATATTTTAATTGAGATTAAATTAAAAATATTTAAAACTGAGTTAAAATTATTCTTTGACTAATTGAGTTCATAAACTAATTTAAATTAAACTATTTTTATAAAAATTGGTTTTGAAATCATTTTAATTTCTTAAATTAGTTTAAAATTGATTATATTCCAAATTGATTAAAAAACAATTCAATTATGGTTAAATTGAGAATCCAACCCACCTTATCTAGTCCAAATTGGTTTGAATTAAAAAATTAATCCATTAAAGTGATTTAGTTTGGTTTGATTTAATTATTGAAAAACCAAATAATGTATACTTTTTGTAGTTAGAAATAGGCATGCCAAGACATGATAATAAACCCTAAAATCCCAATCAGGTTAGTACCACAAACTCTGTCCATCATCTATAACACACCTAAATTTATTAAAAGTAAGAAAAAAATGGCACACAAAAACTTGGGGGCCATGAACCTCACCCATAAGCAATTGCCATAAAATAAAGAAAAGTAAGACATATTTGCTATAAAAGAAATTCTCCAGAATAAAACTCAGAACTAAGTTTCACCATGTAAAATAGATTATATGAATATATTTTTCATATCGATTTATTTTATCATGTAATACCTTATCCCAAACAAAATATTCGGTGTGTCAAAATAGAAAACAAAGATTAAGTAAATGTGAAGTATATCCACTGAAAAAAGATGTCATATTTATACTCATAATTTCATGTTGAATTAACCTTTGATAATATTATAATATTTTATTGTTTAAATTACAAATTTTTTTTGTCTAATTTAATGGTTCATGATTTTAATCTTTCCATTTTTTTATTTTAATCTTTAATTTCAAAAACATTATTTAAATCTAATTTTCAATTTAAAATACATTAATCACTTAGTATTTTTAAAATTATTTTTTTAAGTTATTTATTTAACTTTATTAATTTTTTATTAATAAAATTTTACAACAGTAATTATTTTAATATTAGCCTTCAACATTAATATCTAGTGTGTTCTGCAAAAACTAAAAAAAAAATTGCATGTATCTTATTTTCAAATAATTACATCCAATTTAATTTATATATTACATTTCTTGTAGGTGAAACTTGATTTTGAGAACAAACATCAGCATATGTATTATCTATAATAGTTGGACTATCAGCCACAAACAATGCCTACAACAGGTAAAGGTAGTTTGCGTTTTAAAAAAAAAACTAACAAAGTTAAATAAAAACTTAAAAAAAAAATATTATAAAAATTTCAGAGACCAAACACACTGAAATTATTTTTGAAAGATTAAAATTAATATAAATCAATATTTAAAATATCAAAATTATGTTTAATCTTTAATTTATACTTATGTTCACATTTTTAATTTGTCTTTATTTAAAAGAATTTTCATGATAATTAAATAAAAAATAATTATCATTAAATCTTTTAAAACTTTTGTAATACTCAAATAGAAAGTGAATCTAAAATAACTATGACGAAGTGTTTCTTTTTAATTACCTTGGTTGTTTAATTAATTAATTAATTTGTAATCTAATTAAAAAAAAATAGGTTGTAACTTTTAACATTTTTATTTGACTTACATATGAAATTGATTTTTGAAAAATAATATCTTTTTTATTTTGATCCTTAAATAAAATTGATTTTGGTCATTTGGAGATTTTTTTTGTTTTAATCCCTGTATATTAAATAATGTTTTAATTTTAATCTTTATTATTTTTTAAATAATAATATAATAGTGATTTTCACATTTTAATAATGCATTATGTTATTAAGGAGTCTAACAAGACAATTAGATATAATTTTTTAAACTATATTTTTAAATATCTTATTAACAAGTTTAACATCATTAAATATTTTAAATGGTTTCAAAATACATTTTAATAAAAAAATTATACATGATTGTCTTTGATGATGTGATAAGTCACTAAATTGTTAAATAAGAATCAAAATCTAAAAACAAATAATCTTAAAAAGACTAAAATAAAAAAAATTAAGAAATAAAAACAAAAAGATTCTATTTTTTAAGGATCAAATTGATATGTAAATCTTTTTATTTTTACATAATCATATATTTATCTATTAGTTTCATCCACTTTAGAGAATTTTATCATTATCTTATTAATTACAGGTTAGACCTCCAAAATTTCTTGTTGTTTTATTTTTATTGTCCACTTTTTTTTATCACACATTCTTATTTTTTTCTTTAAGAAAAAAAATATTTTTTTAAAATAATTTACACAAAAAAAAAAAAATTGACAGTAAGTTTTTAGGTTGAATCTTTCAAAGTCATATGAATAATAAAAATTTAATTACTAAATTTATCCCTCAAAAACCTAAAACATTGCATTAATTTTAACTGAATGAAAATCTTTCATAATTTAATTATTCATTGAATTATTTTCTTAACAAATTTAAATTTATATTTTTAAATATCATAAATAAAAAGATAAATATACATGATCAAACCTTTGAAATTGTTGTGACACCAACAATTTACATTACATCTTGCATATTGTGTCTCTTTTCTCTCTAAAACCCCATCATCTTGCATATCGTGCCTCTTTTATCTCTCTAAAACACTATCTTGCTCTCCTTGAGATCTTTCATCCCCAACAATGAAAAATAATGCTCTTACATCCTCCATTTTATAATAATTTAAGAATTGCTTCATGGAAAATAATTCTACTAACTTTGTCATCTCTTTAAAGAATTCAATTGTTGTTGATTCCAACAATAGTCATTCATCCTTTGTTAACATCAATCACAATTATAGATTTTTATCATTATTATCATGATCATAATAATAATAATAATAATAATATAATAGCAACTTAAAAAGAATATTTTCATGGTTGATTTTTAATACTAAAAATTTATATAGTTATAAGATAAAAAAATGAGATGAAAGAGAAAATAAATATATTTTTATATTTATTACGAGAACAAATATAAAAGAGAAAAAAAATTACAAGTCATGTTTCAAGAAGTATTGATGACTGGACTATAAACATGTATTAACCAGTTCAATATTTATTGATTATCGTAATAATCCTAAGATGACATTTGAGTTCACAAAAAGAAATTGAATAGAGAAGAAAGAATGTTTAACATACACGAGAGAAAAAATGTGACATCCATGCTTTATTAATTATAATTTTTTGGATATAATATTTTTAATTGAATGAATGAAAAGGAAAATTCCTTTCTCACCTTCATCTATATCACCATTGACCACCCTTCCTCTTTCACACACCGTTGACTCTCCCTTTCCCTCTCTCTCACCACATTCCCCCTAATAAGCCAGCACTCCCTATTCACTTTGCTTAAAACACTTCATTCTCCCTTTTAAAAAACCATTTAGATGCGATGAAGAAATTTAATTAATAATTATTGTTAAGGTAATGACAAAAAAAATTAGTAATTTTTAATTAAAAATCATGATTAAAATTTGTTGATAATATAAAATATTATATTTCTAATAAAAATTATATTTTAGTTCATTAAATAGGTCACATACATGACTACGTGACTTAGAAACAATTATATCTTCTCCCACAACTATAGTTTTTTTATATTAGCTATTTTTTGACTTTCTATGTCGGCTATTCAAGAAGTGTATAGATCTTAGTGTTGTAATTTTTTTCTACATTAGTTTTATTTAGAACTGACCTAATATCCCAATTTCTAATTTTCAAATCCACATTTGTAATCAATTTCCAATTCTAATTCCAAATAGAGAAAGGTGAAAGAGGAAAGAGAGAGAAAAAGATCCATCTCTCTATGTACAATGACAATGTCATTAAGATCCATCCCTTTGCGGTGGTGTGGCTCCTCCATGGAACAAATTTACTCACTTTCCAAAAGCACTTATTGCTCTGAAGTGATCTCTTTGAGATCAACTTTGCATCTTTTTCAATCACAATAACACGCGTTTAGATACCAAAGCAAGAGAGCGAGCAAACGAGAGAGATGGAAAAAGAAAGAGAAATAAAACAACGCATACTACCTCTTGGCCACATCTAAATCAGGGTAAAAGCCATTAGAAACAATACCAATCTTGTCAATGCATTCATGGTTTTAGAGACTGCCTCTTTGTCTATTGATTCATGCATGAACAAATTTTCCCTTTGGGATGGAAAGGGAAGTTTCAAATTTGTGAAATTGGGAATGGATTGGGAGAACCTTGCAAAAAGAAGAGATGAATTGGTAAAATGTGTAGAATTGGGATTAGGTGATGATAATGAGAAAAAAGAATGCGATGCAGAAAAAAATTTAAAGGAATAAGGGGATGAGTTTAACCAAAGAGACATGAATAAGTGCATTGATAAATTTAGGAAATGTGATGACTGATTAAACCATATTATAAGGGTTAAAATTTTAACTAATTTAATCAATTAAAATTTCAACAAATGTAATTTTTTTATTTATTTACAAAAATAACACTGTGTTTTTTTAATGTCAATCTTTGTATAATTAATGTAAAATATTAGCATAATTTTTTTTACTAATGTCTCATCAACCTCCAAATTTAAATCTTCAAGTGTTATTCTTCCAAATTTTATAGTTTGAGATTTTGAGAGAGAGAGGCCTGATGAGTAATATCTCATTTTAGAGTAATGATCAATCAAAATAAATTAAACTAAATACAAGACTTATCTTAAAAAATGATCAATATATTAGCCATTTTTTAACAAGCAAAGTAATCAAAGCTTGTAGAAGATTGTCAAAAAATTATAACTAACTAAAAAGTATAATCAAATAAACCCTTGTACCATTAGATCCATCCGAGTTCTAGTAGACAATGACGAATTCACCAGTGAAAATTTGTTCGCCAGCCTCTAAAACTGTGTTGAATCCAAAAGATAACAAAGAGTTTCTTTTGGAAATGTCTGTTCAAGGTGCTGCAAATAAAAACCTAAACATGCACACATATGTTCTCAATATAGCCTCGTTAGAACTTTCTGCATACGGAAAAGCTAACCAAAGAATATAACAAAAGAAATTAACCTAGTATATTACCTAGAAATTAACACAACACAATACTATCGAATTATGTGTAGTGAGAACTCACACCCTCCCTCAATAAGAATGTAAAAAATATAATAGAACCAATGCATCTTGAATTAGCGCCCCCAATCATGTCATGCAGAACCAATACCAGCTAGAACATATACAGGTAAGCAAAATCCTCATCTTAGCATGTAGCCATAACTTGATTTTTATCGTATACATATTCAAAATATATTAGACTTAAATAACATGATTTTGTGCAGTGTAAATTCTCATTGTATTAGCTTTCCATATCTATTCATCTTTGTTGTCCTTCTGCAACAACACTGACTTCACTTTTGCAATAAAAATGTAAACCATCTTAAATAAAAAATCGTTTTCTCAAATCCTACTTCTCCGAGTACTTTTTTCCTTTTCTCCACACTTCTAAATATGTTATTTTGGCATCTTAATTAGATGTTGTTCTATACAACCTATTCAATTGGTTATACAAGGAATTCCCACAAATCCATAAATCATGCCATAAAGATGATACTACACTCATTTCCCACCATTTAATTTTAATATTGCGGCAGATTGGTAATCAAACAATTTAACCTATAGTCATAACATTACCAAGATTCCTCATGCCCATCCACCTTCTAGAACCACTTATCACTCCCACAGTCCCTTTAGTCTCCCCAACTCCATAATATCTACAAACCAAAACACTTTTTCTTTGTTATTTCTTATCTTCACAAAAAGCTAAATATAAGTTGAGTTTTATGCATTATCAACAAAAAAGTTTATATTGTTAATTAATCAAATTATTAATCTTTTAACTTTTAAAGTAATTATTATATTTAAAATATTTTAACTTTTAATTAACATAAGATTGATTTGATTTGAACTCAACATCTTCAAACTTTATGAGTAATGATAAAATATTTATAAAGGTACTTTGATATTTAAATTAATAAAAACTCACTCAAAATATATTATAATAAATGAATTTATACTTGTCATTATAACACTTAAGATATATATAATTAATGAGAGTGGGATAAATTTTTATATTTAAGACCCATAACCTGAGTCACAAAAATTATGTATTATTTTTAGTAATATTATGAGACGAGTTTAACCTTAAACATATCTAACCACAACTTTTCTAGTAAGAAGACATACTTATATTTAGGTCAGACCCTAGGTCTAAAATATAATAATAATTATTATAAAAGTTAATAAATTTATCGTACATAATTTTTTTTTATAATTGACTATAAAAATCAATAAATCTATCATATATAATTGTTTATAATTTAATGATAATATAAAAACACTTGCATTGTATATTCTCATAAGTTTTTTATCTTTATTTTTTTTCTTTTTAGTATAAATGTTCTATTAAAAACAATGTTATTCAAATCTAATAAGACTCAAACTTAACATCACTTACTAAATTAGACTCCAATTTGTATTAATTGATCTACGTATTTAATCTTAAATCTTCCTCTTTATTATTTCTACATATTATATACAAAACAATTTAATAAATTTTATATATACATTCTCTCTTCTATTGGTTAAATTATTTTTTTGTTTCTTAATTTATTTATTAAGTTTAATTTATTTATTTTTATTTTAAAAGTTTTAATGAGATTCTTGTTTTTAAATAAATTCAATTTGATCTCATTTTAATTTTAAACTAAATTTGGTCTTATTTTTAAAATTTTCAGAATTTACAAAAGAAAAAGGAAACCGAATTGAATCTATCTTAAAAAATAAACTATCTAATTAAATTTTTTAAATATAAAAAGACTAAATTAAATTCATTAAATAAATTAAGGAAAAAATAAGTTAACCTACATTATATAACATTCGCAATCAATTGTAAGATATATTATTAAATTATAAAGCCGCAAATAGAATTTGAATTTTTTTTCAATAATCTTAATTTTAGACATCCCACGTGTAAAAATCAGAATTCATACACGAAAAGGTAGTGGACAGATGAGGGAGCGGAGTGCAGAAGGATACGAACGTAGATAATGCAGTAAAATATTGCATTTACATTTTTTTATTTTACTTTTGCTTCTACGGATAATGTTGAAGAATATTGTTGGCACTCTTGTGTTTGGTTGAAGAATATATGCGCATGAAGACAAAAGCAGTGTCCACAGATCAGTGTTTCTACAGTTGCAGTGCGTGTCCCCTCATTTATTTTTGGCAATTGTCATGAACCAATAAATAATAAAATAATATCAGAGCCTGTTCCAGCATCGTACATCAATTATTGATGTTGCAGTTATGGATACTCCCAAGACTGAGGGATTATAATCTTCTTAACGTGATACATTGGATCTGCATCTGGATATCTGCTCCTGTTATATATATATATATATATATATACACACATATATATATATGAGATCTTTCGATAATTATATTATAAATTATTAATAAGAATATTCAATTTTGGCATTTGAACTAATTAGTTAATTAATATTTATAGAGTTTAGTTGAACTTGTAGTAATTTTTTTTTATTTTGGTATGTGCAGGACAAGATTTTGCTCAATTAATACAAAACTCAATTTTGTACATCTAATTTTAATGTCCTGCAGGATGTCAGACTGGACTACATATCTTTTTATGCAGAATGTCATATATTGTATGTGTATTGTCAAACAATTAAAATATTATATATATATATAATGTTTGATGTGATTATTACAAAAATAAAAAAATATCATTATGTATAATAATTTAAGATAAAATGATAATATAATTTTTTTTACATCGTTAATATATTTTAATTACGTTCTTTTTTAATCAATAAAAAATAAAATAATGTGTTTTAATTTATAAAAAATAGTGTGATATTTTCTTTTTGAAGGGAAATATACATAATATTGCTTAGAATGTTTTTTTAAAACAATATTGCCTAGAATGTTAAAATACAGATGTTCATAATTCTATAAGTAATAAGGTCTCGCAACTAGCCGAACAAGATTAAAGAGTGTCGACCAAATTTATTTTTGTCAATAAATTTTTATTAATAAGTCATCTAAGTTATGGCAACACGTGGTGATGTTATAATAAGGCAAGTTTTGTACTCTATATTTTGTCTAACACCGAAGAAGAACATATACATATACATATTAAAGGTATGAGTTATTTTATTTTTATAATACTTTTTATATTTTTTTCTCTCCTTGATACATTATTTATCTTATCATTTCTACACAAAATCTCCATCATTGAACTCTCGACTCTTATTTGGGTCCGAGTGTAGAAAGGGGGAGAAAAAAAAATCCTAGCAATTGAGGATGTTCACAGTGTAGTATGATTAGTTGACAAAAAAAGATTAATGTAGTTTTATTCTGTTTTTACATAAATATTGTACAAATTAAACATAAAAAATAATCTACAGTTTAGTTTAATTTGATTTGAATATATCATCAAATCTAAACCAAACTATTGAAGTTCGCTTTATATTTGATTATTTGTTTTTTAATTTAAATATTTTTCATATAAATTTTTAAGTTAATTTTAATGTAACAACTAATGAAATAAATTGAATTTTTTAATTTAATTTGACTTGGTTTTAATAATAAAATTTGAAAATGAGAGAAAATTAAAATAAGAAATAAATATGCAGTTTATAATTTTTGTAGTTATAGTTGAATTTTGAAGACCTGACCTAAGTCCTAACCATGACAAGTAGTGAAATGTCTCTTATAGATTTGGTTAGTTGAACTAAATGTCCAAAGTCCTAATTCATTGAGACCCACAGAGATAATAGATTTGTTAACATGAGGCTCTTCTGTCGCCACGCGTTTCCTCTTTACAGTCTCATCTGAATATCCCTAATCGCACCAGGCGCGCGTGACAGTCTTTTGTCTTCTTGTCTTGCCTTGATTAACTGCACACGTAAAATAATGGAGAAGCACACCACGACACCTATTAAAACATGGATAAATTTTATTTTTGGGTAATAGATGTTTTTGCACCTTCTTTCCCCAACACCATCATGAACCTGTGGTTGCTCATTATACACAACGTGTTTTTGCATGTGCTCGTGGTTGGAGAGCTGCCATATTTCACAATTCCCCATTTTTCATATTGCTACTCCAACTCTATCTTACTTCCAAGGAATATATCATATATCTCCTTATTTCAATTATTATTTGGAATTCAAGTTTCCAAACAAAATGCAAACGCTCACTACACCCTTATGAGTAGATAAAAAGAAAGACAAAATAAAAGAAAAGAGAGAAAATGATGTAATGAGAAATAATAATAATAAAAAAGATAAAAATGAAAATTAATATATATGATCATGATAACTCTTTTTAAATTCACTAAGTTTCAAATTTTACCATCTTTTGTCAAATCAATGGATTTTATTTGTGTGTTCTTAATAAGTTGGTAGATTTACCATGAATACACCACAATGCTTTATTTTCAAGGATGACTTTGAAAAGTCTACGATTATGTGAATTGAGTTTTTTTAAACTATATTCTTTACAAATTGAGTTTTTGTGCTAAGTGGTCAAAATTGGATTCGAGCGTGTGTATTCTATGAGACACTTTCTATACTTATTTCGTACCTTTTTTTTTATATTAATGTGGAGGGTTCTTTTATGGTAATAACTGCTACTTTTCTGCGTTGTGGATATGGTAGCCTTCCTTTTAAGTTTTTCGGTCTCCTAGCAAGAGCAAATTTGAGAAAGATTGTCACTTAGTGGCCAATTAAAGTATATATAAGAAGCAGCCAATTATTAACTTGCAAGGGGAAAAAACATCTTTAGGTGGTGGCATTATGTTGGTAAATTATGTATTATCCAACCTTGTTTTATGCTATTTCTCTTTTCTTAAAATGCTTCCAAAGGTCTTGAACAAGTAAAAAGATTATAAAGAATTTTCCTATCATCAAGTGGAAATGACGCTAAAAAAATTACGTCTGTTAGCTGGAAAAAAAAATTTCAGCTAAAATCTTGTGGCGAGTTAGAAAGTAAAGAATTCGGAACTCACGATCATTAATTTATCTAAAAACTAACTTACCTACAATAATGATAAAATAACCAATTAATTCCCTCTATAGTTAATAATACTCCAAAACAAAATCACACAACATACGTTATTTTTTTATCTTTAATTTGTAGACTCAAACTTATATTAACTGGAATACCGAAGTTGTTATAAGTGACACTCTTATTATTTATAATACAAAAATTGAATTCGAGTAGTACTATATTAGGTCTCTTTAAATTCAAGTTGGAACGTTGTAGATGAAAAAAAAAAATGATTGCAGACGAAAGTTCCCACCAAAAGGTGATTAACTAGATTTTTCAGTGAAGATTAATTATTAATCAAGTTGATAAATACTTTATACTAATAACATGTAACAAAAAAATAACATCAAAATTAAGATTCATGTTAAGTTAAGGGATTCTCATATCCAATATAATATATATAAAACATATTACTATCACCACACTTACATTAATGTGAAACAAATTATTAATTAATGTCTTTTGATTAAGATAATATAGGACATGTCATCAATGTCCCTTCCTCCTACTTTGATTTTGATACTTTAAAATTTCATCTTCTTTTTTATCAGCAAAATAAAACTTTATATTAGAAGAATTGTACCAAGAATACTAAAGTCCATTTATAGATATAATCTTGTATAACAAACTAATGTCCCCTGAGTAAGTCCTATTATCAAAATGAAAAAAAAATCCTTATTATCATGACCACCTATAATCATAAAAATAAACAAATTAACATCAACCATAAATATAAATTACCTATCATATGCGAACTAAATGTTTACTAACCATATACAACATCATCCCTCCTGTCTCAAACCTTATGTTAATCATATATTTAGACTACAAACTTAATGACAAAATTAATAACCTAGAGAGAAGATACAAAGAGCGAGATTAGAGTGTCAAACACCAAAAAAATAATCAAAAAATTTTTAGAAGCTTTTTAATCAATTTCATGTATAAAAAATGATGTCCCTCATAATATTGTCTATTCTCATTGTCCATCCATAAAAAATACACTTATTTTTGTATCTCCACAAGTTTCAAACCACTGACCTCACATACGACATGACACTATTGAACCTCTAATCTACTTCTATAAACAAAATCATGTTTAAAAAATGTTGTTCTAAATTGTTTGTCACACAGTATAAAGCCCGTAGAGCATAGTAATTTGTCCATGCATTTTGAATCAACCTACATGTAAAACAATATGTTGTAAACTCTCTTATTGTAAATTACAAAAAGGACATGCAACTTCATTTGCCTCCAACTATAAATTCCTAAAAACCAAATTATCCTCAGTGGGGAGTTTGTTTTGTAGAATTTGTCAAATTAACTACTCACCTTAGGAGGATATCCATATTTCACACCTCAATAAACGTAGTGTTATTTTGTACAAAAATATTCATATCTTGCAAATATTTATATGTCAAGTGAACTAAGTATAGTCTCGAATTTTCAATAAATTATCTTTATGATTCATGTTGATGATTTTTTAAAGAGACAAAATTCATAATAGCTTGACCATTAAATTTTTTCAAACAAATCATTCTCTCTTTTAACTAAGATTTCATCCTCATACCATACTTACCCAACTTCCCATATCAAATATAGAGCATGATTGTTTATTTAAATTGAGATACAATCTAAATATTTTGGAAACTAGACTACTTCACCTACCCAACAATTATGCAAAAAAAGGATATCCCTTCATCTTCTAAATCTTCCTTTTTTTCAATATCTCATTTCTCGCATTCTTTTCTTCAACTTAACACTCGAGAGAATCTCCGTGCACCCTTTCCGATGCCATCCATTTGTTTCATGGTTCACTGTTGCTCCCACATGTTCATGATTGTGAAAAGCTTAAACAATTTGCTCGAATTCAAAACGTTATATTAACAATCTAACAAATGTTTTAAAACTGTTAACTAGATCGCAGTACATGTCTATAATAGACAACTCCCCCTACATGTTTATCTATTATTAAGGACATCTATGAAAAATTTATTTGATCTTATCTATACAATTTTTATTTTGGTGTACAAATTTCATTATACAATTTTTTTTTTATCTTTGTACCATTTTTAAACTTTTACTGGTAATTACTCCATTACTTCATCAGTTTTTTTTTCTTTTCTAGTATCTTTATTTTTTTATTTTACTTCTTGAACTTTTTTTTTCTTTGCTTTATTTAAAAAATATACCTCCTAGTGAAAACTAGAGACGATTCTCATGAATGCTGTTCTTTTAAACTAATTTTAATAATTTTATGACCAAATTTATGACCTTAACCCTTATAATACTGAATATTAATTTATTTATCTCGTTACATCGATCTGAATAGAATGTCAGTGAGAAGCAGTAAGAAAACTATATAGACAGTGGTAGAGAACACATAACCAATAAGTTAGGCAATGTCTATACTAAGAAGCAATATATAGTAAAATAAAATCTTAATTGTGCAATTTTTTTTTGTAATTTTTGTTTTAAAATATTAATTATCATTTAACACGTGTATTATTGAAATTATCTAAGTATATAAATTAATTAAAAAGTCTGCTCTATGTCTATGAACAACAATACTTATAAATCCAAATCAGAAAAAATAAAAAAAAATTACACCAGTACTCTCCTTTTGATCATTTGACCAGAATTGGATGTTACGTACACATGCATCTTCATTCTACTTCATTTGATACGAGGTTTTTCACACATATGCCTTCTATTCTCCAACATAGAGAATTAAGCTGGTTGACAACCTTACTTACCTGCAACTTAGATTCTCCAAATATTCGGAATGACCCTGACCCTGATGATTGGGACTTTGGTCACTTGTGCTCCACATCCTCGTACGCATCATGTTTTTAGGAGTATTCCTGCTAATAGCATGACCAGGTAGCTTGTGGCCCACGTTTGCCTTAACCTATGACCATGACCACTAACCTTTCATCGAGTTGTGATGAGTTCTTTTTTCTTAGACCTAAAATTCTGATTTGATAATTTCTTTGAATTTAAATCCGATCCATTTAAAACCTGATAATATATAAAATAAGATTATTAGATAAACTTCATTTATTAACATAGGATATTTTTTTTTATATAAAGACGAAAACAAATGACAACTAAAGACTTTATGTAAATCATCGAAATTTTTTATTATTAAGTCAATTCTAATGGTTCTAGTATATCAATTTTAATATCATCTAAAGCTAAATTGTAAAATATAAAACTTAAATTAAGATATAATATATATTTAAAAATAAACAATATCATTATAAATATAATATTATGCAAAATATTATCTATTATAAATAATTATTGAAAATTTTATATTTTAAAAGAATAAAAGACATTAAATGAGATTGGACAGCCTAAAATTTATCTTCAAAATATATTAGATGTAGTTTTTAAAATTTAAATCCGTGAGAAATCAACCTCAGACTAAATCAGATATTAATAGAACGGAATACCCCTACTTGCATGTACCTTATTCCAAACATCATTCCTATAAGTACTTTTGATTTATTACTCTCACATTTACCTGAAGCTTAATTATTTGGGCGTTAGAATGCCTATATAAATACATTTCTGTCGTTGTTCCGTCCTTCTCCATCGCTATCCACTCCGTCATTGCACGATGGGTTTCTTCCATGTTACCAACATGTAGGGTTTTATCAAGTCAGAATAATTTAGCATATTCGAATTAAACTTTGTCCAGCGTTGACAGTAAGGGATAACTTGATTGGTAGGATTGAACCGTCTTGATTGACAAAAATGGGTTCAATTCTTAATAATAGTTTTTCTATTAAAACATTTCGTGGGAAAAAAATGAGAGAGTTTGCACTCTCATAAAAAATATTTTCAGAAATATTATGACTAGTTAGGTAAATTCATACACATGTTTTTAGAATTTAAGACTTTTAGAAATATTTTTCAAAGGTTAAAGGACCAGAGAAAAAAGTGAGAGTGAGAAGAGAATTTAATAGTTTAACTATAAGATAACTTTCAATATTTTCAGAAAAAAAGTTACCCAAAATTTGTCATGACAAAAGAGTTAAGTGAGTGAAAATTTTGAAAAATATAATATTAAATCATTTTAATTAGGTTTTCTTTCTTTTCTTTTCATTTTTGGTGAAGTTGAATTAGGTTTTCTTGATGCATCCAATTTGAATCTAAAAATAAAACAAGGAAGTCTCTTAAGTTAGCTCGGTTAATTAAGTTATAGCACATAAATTGTAAGTATGCGAGCGAGTTCAATATTTCAAAATGCGCTGCACTTCTATGTCATTCTCTTATCCGTTATTGCCTCCCTCTTGTAAGGTGTAATACCCGTCTTCTCTTGGAGGAAAAAAAAAAAGCAACAATATTTCATGTGGAGAACACATACGGTAGAAGCTTATAGGTGAGAAGAAACATGAAGAATTTTATTACAATATTAGAGTCTTGATCATGTTGATAACATGATATAAGAAATATCCAAGTAAAAGTATAGCATATATAATAGAGAATAAAAAAAAAAGATGCGAAGTAGACAGAAAAAAATTATCTTGTTTCATTCACATTACATCTTTATTAGAAATAACTAAATTAAGTTACTTGGCTTAATTTATATTATGATTCATGTATGCTGTAGGAATTTAGTAATTTCTCATCCTAGTCACTCAATTTTTTTAAAATTTTTATAATTATGTCTTTCCATCAAATATATTTTTTATCATAAAACTCTTAAATTTTAATTTTCTACACAAATGACTACTATATTAGCTTAAGATGAAATTCAAATGGCAAGCGATTTGAAAAGATTAGAAGCTAAAAGTTCGATGAAATTTGAAGTATTTTGAAGGATGTGAAACTAGGGTTTCAGAGAAGAAGAAAAATGAAGTTCATTTGAGACGGGTTAGATTGTGTCAGGATAAATAAGTTTAAACTAAGTAAAACACCTTGAATCCAGCCAGTCGGGTTTGATGATTTTTTTTTTTGGATAACTCAAATGAACTAATAATCCAACCAAACTTAAGGGATCGTGAAAATTTTGAATTCAACAATATTAAAAATTATAAAAAGTAATAAAAATATTATTCAAAATTTAGAATTACACATATAATAAAGGAGAGATTGAGAATTTTCTAATTCGTGGCTCCATCCGACAGTTAGAAGATATTTATCATTTTTCAAATCAAACTACATTTAACATTTTAACCATAATTTTTTTAAAGACCAAAGGACTAAAATTATTTAAATATTTTACACAATTATACTAATTAAAATACTTCAGCTCAAAAATTAATTTTAATTATTTTACTATAACAGGTGTTTGAGGAGTGGGACCTTTAATACTTGGCCTGTTCTCATCCTCATTTATTAACGAATACACATAAAATTAATACCAATTTAATTATTCATCTCCTATTTATTTTAGAAACATACATGGATATGAATATTTTTGACATTTCTATTCAAATAAGATCATCTTCTAAAAAAAACATATGATTTATTAAAAAAAAACTCAAATTACTGTATTCAAACACTCAACTTCTCTGTTATTTCATTGTTCATCTCATTTTTCTTTCTACATGACAATAAAAGAGAAGTTGGAGTGCTTGAATATACTAACCTGACGTTTTATTTTTGTTACCCACGGACATGGGATAAAATAGATGGATATGGATAAAAGAAGAAGCATACTCACGTGGTTATTCTCTTTGAACTTCCCCTTTACATCGTACAGGTGAGTATTACTATTTTTTGCCATTTTTACTCAATTTATCTGTCTTATGATTTTTTTCTCTATTTTTCTTTACCTTTTTACGCCCTAAAAAAAGTGTAATTAAGTTGAATATTTTACAAAAATCTGAGTTGCTGTAGGAGGTAACATCAAATGAAATGATGAACCCGTAGACATTGGCACTTGGCAAGTTGTCTTTCTTGTAAACTAGTTTCCTTTTGTTTTTTATCCCTTGTACACCCTAACCAAAAAAAAAAAAAAAACAAATATGAACAAGCACGAGACATAAGAGCGCGTGAATAACCCGGTTTGTTTGCCATACCCAAAAAATCCCAATCACATTCATATTCAGTCAGATTCATTGTTACTCACTCACTCGCTCACTCTTTCTCTCTCTGAGTTCGAAGAAGCCATGTCCCGTCATCGACGCCAACCCTCCCAAGCCCTTCCGGCGGAAATATTCGCCGGCGATGACCTCTCAAAGCCCTTTGACTTCACACAAAGCATCACCGAAGATGCCGGAAACGCCGCCATCACCACCGTTTCCCATTCCCAAGGCTCACGCATTCAGACCCACCAAGAGATCAAAGAGTCCCCTCTCGCTGCTACTTCTCCGCCCAAGAATAAGGCGCCGCCCGCAGCCAAATCGGCTTGAACCACCCTACGCATTATGAGTCTGCTCCTGCTGCATTTTATGTTTGTCGTTTTCTGTTTTTCTCTCTTTTTTTTTTCTTTTTGTTTTGCTTTAAATAAATGTTTAGATGACAGCAGAGGCTCAAAGCATTGTAGCATGGTTTTCTTCTTCGGTGTTTAAGGAACTTCCTTTTTGTTAGAGCTTGGAATGTGAGGTTTTATTGTGATTTGCTGACCCTGCCTGTTTCTATTGGAAGTTTCTATCAACAATGTTTTTTATTTACAGTTAGGTTTTACATTTTCATCTCCGCAGGTTTATGCTTTTTCTTCTTCCTTTTTAAATACTTGCAGTGCACTGTTTTAGATACACTTTTTATTCTTGATTTAAATTTATTAAAGTTCATAATTCATGTGAATCTTTGTCTTTATTTAATGATTCTCACTAATAATATGCAGTAAAATGTGTTAAAAGCATCAGCACTTCTGTTTTTTAGTGCATGTGTGAAAGCTAGAGGTTTGGATCTGAAATATGTTGTTAAGTTTTTTTTTTTTCTTTACAAATCCCTCCCTACTAATCCACACTTCATATATGTTTTTAGCGTTCTCTTTCATATCATATATGTTATGAGAAATTATTTTTGTGAATTTTAATATATAAAATAAAGAAGGAAGACTTTATTATTTTAAGAATAAAAGTATTTTAAAATTAATCTAAACATACATTACTTTTGGGTATAGCTTGTAAATATTATAAGATTTCTTGGATGATGAAACTGGATGTAATATGTATATTTCTTGAATTTATATTATGAATCCTGACTAATATTAGGATTTAAATGGATCGAGTTTAATCTAATTTATCTTTTAATTTAATCTAATTAAATTTAATTAAGTTGGATTAATTTTTTTAATCCAACCAAATTTTAATTAAGATAGATTGAGTTGGATAGTTGGATTAAATTATTAAAAATTTGTCATCACTTTAATTTTTACCAAAAGAATTTTATAAAATATTTCAAACTTGAAATTAATATAATATTTTTAAAATTAAATTTTCAAAATTTGTTTTACAATTACTCAATCAAATGGAGTTTTAAGAAAGAAAGTTAAAGAAGATTTACATTTAATAATAATCACATGTGTGATATAAAATATTTATTCATAATAATTATAAAATAATATTCATATTCATGTGATAAAACATAAATCTATAACATATTAAGTAACAATCCATTCATATGATATAATTTATTAATTTAACAACTCATAATATTTATAAAATATAATGTTATTTTATAAATCATAATAATTAAAGTTAATCGTTATTACTAAAATATAAATCATTAAAACAGTAGATGCACTATTTTGCCCTTTAGAATTTTTATTTCTTACTTTTTAAAAAATTATTTGATTTTCATATAGAATTATTAGATGAATAGTATTTTTTATTGCATATTTATTGAACATTTAAATTGGGTTGAATTTGATAGGGTTCGAAACTCTAAACTTTTTTTAATTCAATTCTAGTTGGTTCATGCAAAATATCCAAGTCAATCTAATTACTCAACTCAAAAAAATATAATATTATCACAAAATGTCTTTAATTTCTAAAAAAAGGTAAGTACAGCTGAAGCCTGAAGGTCTACCCAGCTGCATCACTGCTTTAATGAATAGTATAAATCTTAATGTAAAATATAACGTAAAATCTTAATGTGTAAATCTTTTACAAATATTATACTATCATAATTTGTGATGAGAGAATAAATAAACTCTGAAATTCTCTTTCACAAGAATTTCTTGGGATAATGCAATATTATGGTTGTTCGTTCATCTTTTCCTGCACAACAATCACCATATCCTCTTATGATATCCTTGTACTATGGTTGTTTTGGGTATGTAACCCCGCGGATGGTAAACCTAGCAGGACATAACATGCTGGTTCTATAGCAGTTTGTCACGTGATGGATTACTAACAAATCAAATCAAACCAATTAAAATGATTCTTAAACCAAACCATTTTAGCTTGAGATGCTTTAAATTGAGTATGGGGATTAAATTCAATTTTATGACATATTTACTTATCCTCAAAAGTATATTTGTATATTAAATTTTTTCTTAAAAACTTAATTTTGTAGAAGCAAAACTTAATTACTTTTACAAAATTAGTTTACAAACTTAATTTCAATTCAAATTTAAGTTTTTAAACTTTAATCTAAACATGTACTCAATTTTATAATATGTTTGATTTTTCTTAAAAGTATGTTTCTGTATTAAAATTTTGTTTGGAAACTTAGTTTTGTATAAATAAAATTTGAATTATTTTTTTAAATTCAATTTACAAACTTAAGTTAAGTTTGCAAATTTTTTTCCAAATTTTATCAAGCTAGTAACTAAGTTTCATCAAGTAAAATAGATTATATGAGTATATATTTCATATCAAATTTTTTTACCATGTAATACCTTATCCCAAAAAAAGATATTTGGTGGTTCAAAATAGAAAACAAATATTAAAGTAAATATGAAGTTTATTCACCGAAAAGAGATATCATATTTATACTAATAATTTCAAGTTGAATTTATAATTTTGATCTCATTTAATGTTCATCATTTTAGTATTTCTATTTTTATTTTATTTTTTAAATATTAAAAAATTTATAATTTTGATTCAATTTTTAATTTGAGATATATTAACCATTGATTTAATGATTGATTAATAATGTGCAGTATTTTAATGAAGTGAAAATTAACATTTAATAATTAAAAAATAATTTAATTAATTACAATGAAAAAAAAATGAAAGAATAAATATATGTAAAAATTAAAAACTACACTAAAATTGTAAAATTTTTAAGATTTGAGAATTAAAATTGCAAAAAAGTAAATAAAAAAACTAAAATTACATATAAAAAATTAAACAACGACTAAAATTAGAATTTAATATATTTTATTTACTATAAATTAAATTAGTAGTACAGACTTTATAAATTTATCCTTATACGATATCTTAACTACACTGCCAGACAATTCTAATACTCTAGAATATTGATATATATTATTCGGACATCAAATTATGATATTGTGCATAATATATTAAGTGTAAGTCCACTATATTTATATTAAAAATTTAATTTCATTTTTTTTACTAGAACAATTTATTTTTTATTAAAAAAGGGGTATATTGATACAAATAACATTACTACTGGTTTTTTTAATTGGTCAATAAGACATTTTTATTATAACATTTTTAATAAAAAATTAATTTTTAATAAATAAAAAATAAATAAAATTTGTTAATAGTGATTCTGTTTTGAATTTTTTCATCATAAAATGCCAATGTATTTAGTTCGTTGGAAAAAAAAAATCATAGAATGCTAATATTGTTTCATGTAGTGTTCATATTTTAATATCCATACATTTTCTAATTATATTGTGTTTCTATTTAAACACACAAACACAAAAAAAAAAAAAAAAAAAAACTTGTCAACTAACACGTAATAATCTTGTCTTTCTTCGTATGCCTATATTTTCTCATCAGATTACTTATTTTACAATTTTAATACTTTTATTCACTTTAGAAAAAATAATTTAATAGCTATGCATAATCCGTGTAAAGTAATTTTATGATAATAATCAATTAAATTTATTTATTTTGCGACATCAAATCATAGTATTTTAATCAAATTAAAAATAAGAACCTGAAAATCTAAAAAATATGAAAATTTGAATTTTGAAATAGGAAAGTGACTACAAAGGTTAAATGTTTAT
>JAMLFT010002477.1:0-25378 GCA_026544285.1 Pachyrhizus erosus | reverse complement strand
ACATTTTTTTTTATAAAATGTTACAAATGACACCTTTTTTTTATTTATAATAGAATTAAATTATAAATTCATAATAACATAAGTCCTAGAAAAGAAAGATAAAAATAAACAGAGATATAAGGTGAGTACATAGAAAATATTAAAAAATTATATTATCCATAAAAACTTTATATAATGTTTTTTTCTATCTTTCTATACATTAGCTATCACATTTTTTTATCTCTCTATTATACAAAAAATTATATACATTTATTGTACAAATATAATTTCGTATAAAAATAATCATTGCTCATTTTACGACGAAATATAAAGTAAGTATAAACAAGGGATGCAATGATTCGAAATGAAGCTTCTTGAAAAATAAGGAGGAAAAAAAAAAAAAAAGAAGAAATAGAAGTAACGAAGCGCAGGATACACACCTCACCAACGTGTGGTCATTGTTGATGATTGCATGAAGGAGACGGTGGTTGAAAACAAAAAGAAAAGGAAGAAGCTTAACTTCAAGGCAATGGAGACCCTGCAACCAACAACATGCAGCAGCCCTTATGTGGACACATTAGGTGCACACACCAAAACCTACAAGCCTCAGTATTCCTTAATAAAACATAAACTCTCTCTCAAGTCTCAACCTCACCACTCCACTATTCTTCTGTCACATTGTCCCATTCACCAGTCACCACCAAGATGGAAGCCAGCGCTGGACTGGTCGCTGGTTCTCACAATCGCAACGAGCTCGTTGTCATTCATGGCCATGAAGAGGTACTATTAATTAATAACCATGCATGAAAGTTACTAGAGAAAATTCAGGAAAATAGGGTATTTAACTGTATTCGTTTTCATGAATAGTTGATTAATATATGCTGTGTCGTTTTGGTGCAGCCCAAGCATTTGAAGAACTTGGATGGGCAGGTGTGTGAGATATGCGGCGATGATGTGGGACTCACGGTGGATGGAGACTTGTTTGTGGCATGCAATGAGTGTGGTTTTCCGGCGTGCCGACCATGCTATGAGTATGAAAGAAGAGAAGGGAGACAAGTTTGTCCACAGTGCAAGACCAGATACAAGCGTCTCAAAGGTAGAAATCTTTTAAGCAAGTTTCAAAGCCTTGACTTGTTTGGAAGAATATATTTACTTCTTAGTTAGACTTTAAACATAAATATTTGTCTAACTATTTGGAAGAATATATGAAAGTAACTTATGATATATTCTGAAACCAACTTTTTCGGACAATTTTATGAAAACAATTTAACTATATTCCCTTTTCAATTATAGAACAACTTATCCATTAGTAATTACATAATAAACATTTATTCAGTAAGTATTTAATTAGTTGTTGATTCAAACACAGCCTTTATCATGCATTAATTTCAATGGATTTAGTTGCTATTACATGTAGTTAGCTAATATTAGTAAGGGTTTAGTTGGTTTGAGGGAACTGTTAGTTCATTGAGTTCTGATTTTGCTAATTAAGGGAGCCCGCGTGTTGAGGGAGATGATGATGAGGAAGACGTGGATGATATTGAACATGAATTCAACATCGACGAGCAAAAGAACAAGCATAACCATTCTGCTGAGGCCATGCTGCATGGGAAGATGAGCTACGGAAGAGGTCCTGAAGATGATGAGAATGCTCACTTCCCAGTTGTTATTGCTGGTGGTCGTTCTCGGCCTGTAAGATTTGCAAATCATGACCTTGCTATATACTCTATAAAACCTCCAATGTTCAATAGATTTATAATAAGTTTGCATGCATGCAGGTTAGTGGAGAGTTCCCAATAACGTCTCATCATGGGGAGCAGATGCTAGCTTCTTCACTGCATAATCGCGTGCACCCATATCCGGCGTCTGATCCTCGTAAGATTTAGTTTATAGCCTTAGCTCTCAGACATTGATCTACACTTGAAAAACAGATTATGTTGATGTTAGTTTCGGGCTGTTAGCTATAGAGACTATCACTATTGGCATTTATTTAAGTACAATTCTGGAATTTTTTTAGTCTACTTCTACATAGTGAAATTTATTTACAATATGTGGTATGTTGTGATCAAAGCAGGAAATGGAAAATGGGATGAAACCAAGGAGGATAGAATGGATGACTGGAAATTGCAACAAGGCAATTTGGGGCCTGAACCTGATGAAGATCCAGATGCAGCCATGTATGTTTACAGTACTTCAATTAGGGAACTATGATGCAGTTTCTGAGAATTAACTTTGATAGCAATGATGGGAAGAAGTTAACTGTTATATATATGATGTAAATTGGTGCAGGTTAGATGAAGCAAGGCAACCACTATCAAGGAAAGTACCAATAGCATCCAGCAAAGTGAATCCATATAGGATGGTGATCGTGGCACGGCTTGTTATCCTTGCCTTCTTCCTCCGATATAGACTTACGAATCCTGTACACGATGCACTGGGGCTGTGGCTAACTTCTATTATATGTGAAATCTGGTTTGCTTTTTCATGGATCCTTGATCAGTTTCCCAAATGGTTTCCCATTGATCGAGAGACCTACCTGGATCGTCTTTCAATAAGGTAAGAGGCACCTTCCCTCTTGCTATAGTATCATTCTCCTGTTGACATGAAATCCAAAAGTTCCAACTTACATTGCTGACCAAAAAGTTGTTTATTAGGTACGAGCGTGAAGGTGAACCCAACATGCTTGCTCCAGTAGATGTCTTTGTTAGTACTGTGGATCCCATGAAGGAACCTCCTCTGGTTACAGCGAACACTGTTCTTTCAATCTTGGCCATGGATTACCCAGTCAATAAGATATCCTGTTACATTTCTGATGATGGAGCTTCAATGTGTACATTTGAAGCCTTGTCAGAAACTGCAGAGTTTGCTAGGAAGTGGGTACCATTCTGCAAGAAATTTTCCATAGAACCTAGAGCACCAGAGATGTATTTCTGTGAGAAAATTGACTACCTCAAGGACAAGGTGCAACCCACCTTTGTTAAGGAGCGTCGAGCTATGAAGGTTTGTATCATATCTATCAGACTAGTACTTGAAAATATGGAGTTTAGAAGTCAGTTAAAAGCTTATTCACTGTTGTTTGGGTGTTTGACAGAGAGAATATGAAGAGTTCAAGGTTAGGATCAATGCACTTGTGGCAAAAGCTCAGAAGGTTCCTCAAGGAGGATGGATTATGCAGGATGGGACACCGTGGCCAGGAAACAATACTAAGGATCATCCTGGTATGATTCAAGTTTTCCTTGGTCACAGTGGAGGTCATGATATTGAAGGAAACGAGCTTCCTCGTCTTGTTTATGTTTCTCGAGAGAAAAGGCCTGGATTCCAACACCACAAGAAAGCCGGTGCTATGAATGCTTTGGTAGAGTTTTTCACTTTTTTGAGCAGTTTTTGCTGTTCTCATGATGTCCATTTACCTTTATAAGCCACAAATACTTGACTCTTCCAATTATTGCTGTGTAATTTACAGATTCGGGTCTCCGCTGTGCTCACAAATGCTCCTTTCATGCTGAACTTGGATTGTGATCACTATGTTAATAACAGCAAGGCTGCTCGAGAGGCCATGTGCTTCTTAATGGACCCCCAAACTGGGAAGAAAGTCTGCTATGTCCAGTTTCCTCAAAGATTTGATGGCATCGATAGGCACGATCGTTATGCCAATAGGAACACAGTTTTCTTTGATGTAAGTCATCAGCATAGCATGGCCGTTTTCGAAAGCATTTGATTATTTTTTTTAGTAGTGTAAGCTAATATTAACTATTTCCTCTTCTTTGTCACTGCAGATTAACATGAAGGGTCTAGATGGTATTCAGGGTCCTGCATATGTTGGCACAGGGTGTGTATTTAGGAGGCAAGCTTTATATGGCTACAATCCTCCCAAGGGTCCCAAGCGTCCAAAAATGGTAAGCTGTGACTGTTGCCCATGTTTTGGAAAGAGAAAGAAGGTTAAGTATGAAGGGAATGATGTAAATGGAGAGGCAGCAAACCTAAAAGGTACTCATATTTCTAATCACTAATGTTGACAGTGACTTACAGTCCATATATATTTCACTTTAACCTTTTCTAACCCATGTCACATGTCTAAATAGGAATGGATGATGACAAAGAGGTGCTGATGTCCCAGATGAATTTTGAGAAGAAATTTGGGCAGTCATCTATTTTTGTAACTTCAACCTTGATGGAAGAGGGCGGTGTGCCTCCTTCCTCAAGTCCAGCAAGCCAACTTAAAGAAGCCATTCATGTAATCAGCTGCGGATATGAAGATAAAACTGAATGGGGAATTGAGGTAACACCAAAAACCTCAAAGATTCCTTGATATCTAACCATATTTTTTTCACACCATGAAAATCAGCTCATCCATACTATTTTGCTTTCCAAATATGCAGCTAGGATGGATTTATGGGTCTATTACAGAGGATATTCTGACAGGTTTTAAGATGCATTGCCGTGGTTGGAGGTCCATTTATTGCATGCCAAAGAGAGCTGCATTCAAGGGTACTGCCCCTATCAACTTGTCAGATAGGCTTAACCAGGTGCTTCGTTGGGCCCTTGGCTCCATTGAGATCTTCTTCAGTCGCCATTGCCCTTTATGGTATGGATATAAGGAAGGGAAGCTGAAGTGGCTTGAGCGATTTGCCTATGCAAACACAACAGTCTACCCCTTCACCTCCATTCCTCTAGTTGCCTACTGTGTTCTTCCAGCTGTCTGTTTACTCACTGATAAATTCATCATGCCACCGGTAACATTATTACAATCCCTTTATGTTATTAAATGAGTTAGACATGACATGTTTTTGAAATTATAACATGCCAAATTTCCATAATGTTACCTTCTAAAGCACAAGATATGAATGTACATGTTTTTCTATGTAGTAGGACACTAGGACTTTAATCCACCATTATTTATATAGAATGGATGCCAAGATTTTTTTGCTTATAAAAATAATTTTTATTTGATGATGATCCAGATAAGCACTTTTGCTGGTTTGTACTTCGTTGCTCTATTCTCTTCAATCATAGCAACTGGCCTTCTTGAGTTGAAATGGAGTGGAGTGAGCATTGAGGAATGGTGGAGAAATGAGCAATTCTGGGTCATAGGTGGTGTGTCTGCACATCTCTTTGCTGTCATACAAGGTCTTCTGAAAGTTTTGGCTGGAATTGACACCAACTTCACTGTTACATCCAAGGCAGCAGATGATGAAGAATTTGGAGAATTATACGCGTTTAAGTGGACTACTCTCCTGATTCCTCCAACCACTATCTTAATAATCAACATTGTTGGGGTTGTTGCTGGAATCTCAGATGCCATAAATAATGGGTACCAATCCTGGGGACCTTTATTTGGAAAACTATTCTTTTCATTTTGGGTGATTGTCCATCTGTATCCATTCCTTAAAGGTTTGATGGGTCGCCAAAACCGCACACCCACCATAGTTGTTATATGGTCAATACTATTGGCTTCCATTTTTTCCTTGCTTTGGGTAAGAATTGACCCGTTTGTATTAAAAACTAAGGGACCTGATACCAAGCTATGTGGAATCAACTGTTGAATGACCGGTTTTCCTATAGTATCCTTTTGTGAACATCTTTTGAAGATGTATGTAAATTCTTGATTGTGCTGCATGATGCGTGAACTACAAAGTTTAGATGTTCAAGGGTGAAAAAAAAGAGTGAAAATTGGGAAGTGCAAAAGCAGTTTTCTCATCTTTGTAAATGTACTGGATGACGTATTGGTTAGCAATTGTTCTGGTTCAAATTGCCCAAGGATTGGAATGTAAATCAAAGTTATAGACTTACCTATACATTGCAAGTTAGTATATATTGTTAATGTTGTATCACAGGCATCTAGCTCATTACATTTAATCCAACAGCATGCATAAAAACTGCATAATTTAACCTGCTGAATGATGACATGTAAGCTAATAAAGAATTTGGGCCTTCAAAAGTTACATTCTTTTGCTCTTTTTTTTTTTTTTTAATTTGGAATATGGAGTGATGAATCTTTGAATCAGGAAGCAACACCATTCTCTTCTTGCTACAAGAAGTAAACAACAAGAAAAAGAGAGAGAGAAATGTAAGAGCACTTGCTTATTATGGGTAGCATATTTTCCATGAAACAGACATCGCAAAATCGGATGAAAAGGACTGGAAATGCAACTAGGTACGTGCTACCTGAAACTGATGTCTCATTTGATCCTGATTAGACCATGTTTCTAATGGAAGAACAATGTGATGATATTCTAATAACCATGTGTCTTGGACTCAGGGCAAATCATAAACTAATTAATGCCTTGTGTACTACAAACTGATGCAGAGTGATGAAACATGACAGCCACTCTTCATGAGAACACAAATACTATCAGGCAGATTCAGCCCTTAAAAAATGATTATTGTGGTCCGGCTTTTCATTCTTACTTTATCCCTTTCAGTACGGAATCTTGCATCCAGTGACTGATGCTACTGCACTCTGGCTAAAATCTGTAATCAATGAAATCTGACTTACATTATGAATGGATAATTGATCAGCTTCTCAAATGGTTTCCCATTGATCTTGAGGCATACCCAGATTTTCTTTCATTCAGGTCTCCCGCATTTCTCTACCAACAATGACCCAAAAGCTGAAAAGCAGTTGATTTTCATATTTGACGTTTCTTACAATTACAAGCACAGGAATTGACACCAATGAACCTATTGAAAAAAAATTCAAGACTCACATCGACTATACATAGTATCAAGATAGAATATATAAGTGTAGGACAATCATAATCCTATGAATTAGTTTTTAAGATTGAGTTAAGTCCATAACCCATATTTTTAAAATGGTATTAGAACTTGATTAAAGAAATAAAAGAGGTAAACTTTTTTTTAAAATTATATAAAAACACATTTTAAAATTATATAAAAACACATTTTAAAATTATAGGAAGACACACTTTTATGCATCCCAATAAAAAAAATTCTTTCACTTTTTTAACCGGTGCCTATTGGTTACTATTTTTCATTTATAAATCACTTTCCTTCCCCTCTCTCCCCAAATCTTAAAGGAGAGACAAAGATCGGAAGGGATGGATTTTAACCCCTCGTCCCCTCATCCCCGCTCCCCTCCATCTTTCTGAATCAAACAAGGTAAAATTAAACCAAAATCCGTCACGTCTTCCTTCGTTTCCTGCATTTTCCTTTGAACCAAACGTACATCAGTTCCAAATTAGTTGATATTACGTCACATGTATTCAACCAACGCTTTATATACCACACACATTGACTGCAGTCTAGAGAAGATACATGGTAAAGCATCACAAAAAGGAAAAGAAAAGAAGAAAAATACCAATGGAACTTGATGATAAGATAGAAGGAGAAACATGGTAGTTTTCTCACTTCAGATTTGAATTTAAATTTGAAAAAGAATAATTAAAAGCTCTGTTACAAAATTTGGAAAGGAGAATGTCACCCTCTGCATGGACAAAAGAAAGTAATCAAGGAGGCTACTTGATTTCAAATTGGTTTGTATGATGTTGAAGCGAAGGACAATCAAACATACATCTAATTTGAAGAATGCTAGAATTCAGATACCATTTGGTTTAAATTGCTTTTAAAAACTTATATTTAACCTGTGCTATGAAATGTTTCGCTTCTCAAGTGGATGGCCCCGACTCCAGTCTAAATCATATTGTTGTAAGGTAAAGAATATGAAACAGAAAGATTGGATGATGCATCTGTCCCATATAACTAAACTGGTATTGGTCAGCTTCACCAATAATCGCCACAAGAACATATCCCATCTTTGAAATGGTGGAATCTGTTAGCATCCCTCACTACAATTACTCTTTCTGTGATCTTTGAAATAAACTTAGTTGCAGTATGACAATCTAAACAAACTCGAAGATTCTTGATGATCCTGATCTCATTACCAGGTTCAATTGTAATAAGGCCAAAGGCAATGGCTAATTTCTCACTATGAACATTAAACATGAGCTCCTTTTCTTCTTCTTCCACATCATGCAAAGCAGTGACTGTCTCAGACTGATACCCCATCTCCCTCATCTTGCCTGTTAACTTCTCCAGCTTTGCATAGATTGCCGTTGTTTGAGAATGAGAACGATCACCAGATACAAAGACGTGTGGGGTACCATTAACCTCAATTAAAGTGCAACCTGGAGTCTTTGAAAGTTTTCTTTTCTTAACTACTTCCCGTACTGAAGCAGCCTTTGGGAAGTTTCTCTCCACAGAGTATATATTAGAAAGTAAGACATAGTATCCTACATTCCCTGGATCCAGTTCAAATAGCCTTTCTGAAGCCACACGGGCTAAGTTTGTGTCTTTGTGAATCATGCAAGCGCCAAGCAATGTACCCCACACTGCAGGACCTGGCTCAACAGGCATTCTCCTTATAAACTCTAAGGCTCTTTCTAACTGTCCAGCTCGTCCCAAAATGTCCACCATGCATGCATAGTGCTCAGCTAAGGGCTCAATCCTGTATTTATTGACCATAGCATGGAAAATTTCATCTCCTTCTCTTACCAAGCCAGCATGACTGCAAGCATATAAAACTGAAAGAAAAGTAACACTAGATGGTTGAAACCCCAAATGCAACATCTCATTGAAAAGCTTAAGAGCTTCATGCCCATATCCATGGAGCCCATAACCAAAAATCATAGTATTCCAAGTGACAGTATTCTTTTCACTCATTGTGTCAAATAACTGCCAAGCCTCCGGAATATTCCCACACTTGGCATACATGTCGATTAGAGCAGTCGAGACATAAATGTTTTGCTCAAGATTTTTGCTTTTAATCAACTGATGAACCCATTGACCAAAACTAAGCGCTCCTAGTTGAGCACAAGCTGAAAGAATACTCGTGATCGTTACTGGATTCGGAGTAAATTCAGTCGTCATCATTTCCTGGAAAAGAGAGATAGCCGTCTCCGTTAAACCATTCTGTGTGTAACCTGAAATCATAGCATTCCAAGCAGCCACAGTTTTCTCAGATGATTCATCAAATAACTGCCGCGCCAAATCAATTTCATTGAGCCTGCTGTAAATAGTCGTGAGTGCTGTTGAAACAGATGGATGCAAAATAGTACCCGACTTCACACAAAACCCCTGAATACAGCAAGCCAAATGCAAATGCCCAAATGGAGAAGACACCGGAATCAACCCAACCATTGTGCTAGAACTCACTCTCTCCCCGGAAACAAGCAGTTCTCTAAAGAGTTTCACCCCACACTCAATCTCACCATTACAACTAAACCCAGAAATCATGGCATTAAAAGAAACCAAATCCGGCTTCCTAATCATCCCAAACAACAACCTCGCCATGTCAACATCCCCACATTTCGAGAAAACCGAAATCAAACCTGTCAAAACATAGTCATCAAAATGAAATCCAAGTTTCAAAGCCAAACATTGAATCACCATCCCAATTCTCAACGCTTGCATCTCTGCAACCGCGGGAAGAACCGTAGCCATTGTGGTGGAATCCAACCGGACTCCTTGTGCCAACATGTCCCGAAACACCAGAACAGAATCATCATAACAACAATTCCTCACCAACCCGGTAATCATGGTGTTCCACAACACGGTGTCTCTGTCAGGCATTTTATCAAACACTTTCCTGGCATACCCAACGCGCGAAAACTTGCAGTACAAGTCAACGAGCGCGGACGCCACGAAGAGGTTGGAGGCGAAGCCGTCGACGACGGCGTGCGCGTGCAAACACATGCCGAGGTTGTCATCGGGGGAAGCGGCGATGGCGAAGGCATAGGTGAAATTATCGGGGAAGAGAGTCGTGTTGTTGCGGAGATGAGCGTATAGGGAAATGGAAGAGACGTTCGGAGAGAAGGAGAAGCCTTTGATGAGGACGTTGAAGAGGAAGATATCGGGTTTGGGAACGGAGAAGAATAGAGCACGTGCGTGGCGCGTGGCGCCGACATCGAAGAGCTTCTGCGTGAGCTTGGTGACAGTGGCAAGGTCGTGTTGGTAACCGTTGCGTATGAGCTGCGCGTGGGTTTCGGCAAGGTGAGGGAAGGTGCACGCTTTGTTGATGAGGGCTAGGAGCGTGTTGCGGCTAATGTCCCCTCGAATCATCTGCATGCACTACACCACCTTACAGACTAATGACTATATTATATCCTTTTTGCTGTTTGAAAACAATTTGCTAGCCTAATTACAATTCAATGTAATTTTCTCATGCATTTTAATCTCTACTTTATTGAACGTTACTTTATAATGGTACCTAACAAAGAATAAGTTCAATTTACATATTCAGTCACAACAAACTCACAAGTGCTCCATACAAGAAATAGAAGACATAATCTTATTTTCTTTCATTAACGTTTTGCGTAATTTTTATTTTATTTTTTATTGCTATTCTTCTATGTACATCTGTTTTTGTTTTTTTTTTGTCGTTACACCTATGTTTAGTTATTTTTGTTCTTCTTGTACCAAAACCTTGGATGACCACCTCTGTTTTCGGTATATATTGCTCCTTGCTCTACGAATAGCATGCAGAACAATTCATGGCCAACTCATTGTTTCTACCTATTTGTTTTTCTCTTATAAATCTGTTATGGTATCAGAGCTTCACTAAGGAGCTCTATTGGTCACCACCTCCTAACTATGACTGAATAGCCCCCAAGTCTTAAGTCTCCAAAGATTATGCCTCTTTCTTCTCCCACAAAAGATTATGCTATCCCAGATCCCACTCAAAACCCCTCTAATCCATTAGATCTCCATCTAGGAACGTTCCAACACAATGATTATGTCTTGGCTGCTCAACGCCTTGTCACCCACCATTGCTCAAAGCGTCAACTACCTTAAGTATGCTATTGATATCTGGAAAGATTTGCGTGACCGCTTTTCCCAGGGAGACTTGCTGCGGATAGTTGAGCTCTAGGAATAAGTCTATTCACTAAAACAAGGAGTTGATTATGTCACTGACTTTTATACCAACCTTAAATCATTGTGGGAAGAACTTGACAACTGCCGCCCTCTTCCACCGTGCACATGTTCTCAGTCAAACGCTCCCAAGTTCTGTTGATGGATCCTCTACCTTTAGTGAATCGTGTTTTTGCTATGGTTATCCAATAAGAACACCAACAACCTCTTTCTTCCCCCGCGTTTCCTGATCATAGACCTGGTCGCCCGCGGTTCAACCCACGACGGTGAACATTGCCGTCATCGATGGGTACTCATCAGGGAACGTTTAAAATGATGAGCACCAGGTTAACCCATCTGCATCAGATCTTCCTTTCTCTCACGCCCAACTTCAAAGCCTCATGCAAGCCCTACAGACTAGTGTAAAGGTTCAACCCTCAATGGACAAGGCAACCCAATAAGCCCAAATAAACCTTTCATCAACTCGATTTGGGCCAACCACAGGTTTTGTTGGCCCAACTAGTGGTATTCATTTAATTTCTTATTGCTCTCACTGCTCACTTCAAACAAACAAACACTCTTCACAAAATGGGCCCTGGATCTTGGATTCTGGGGCTACTTACCTCATGACATCTTCACTAAAATGTTTTCACTCTTATTCTAAAATAAAATCAATTGAAGTTCATCTCCCAAATGGTTCATTTGTAACTGCACACATCTCTGGAACAGTCATTTTCTCACCCACATTGTCTTTATATACCATCCTCTACATACCCAATTTCTGGTTCAATCTCATTTCTATTTCTAAATTGGTCATGTCTTTAAAATATTCTCTCACCTTTTATGATATTTTTTTGCAAAATACAGGAGGAGAACTCATATGATTGGTTTGGTTAAATTGAAAGATGGTCTCTATCACTTAAATTTTGGCAAGGAAGAATGGCTCTAAACCAACACCCCTCATTGCACCAACGCCCACCATACTACACCTATCACCTCCAACAACCTTTGGCATTTTCACTTAGGCCATCTATCCGACAGCCGCTTAGATACATTACACCACCATTTTCCTTTCATTCCAAAGCATTCTCATGAAGCTTGTGATGTTTGTCATTTAGCAAAATAAAGAAAATTATCATCTTTGCCTAGTTTAAATATAGCTTCTACATCTTTTGAAACACTTCATTTAGATATCTCGACTCCTTTCTCTAGACCTTCCATTCATGGTCACAAGTATTTTTTAACGATTGTTGATGATTTTAGTCGCTATACTTGAACTATTTTATTGAAAAAGTAAATGAGAAGTTGACTCTCATGTTCATAATTTTGTCAATTTTTCTGAAAATCAATTTAATGTCAAAATTATATATATTTGCTCCGACAATGATCTTGAATTTCTCTTAAAAGATCTCTTTGCATCTAAAGGAATTTTACATCAATCAAGTTGTTTGAAACACCCCGACAAAATGGTCCTGTCGAACAAAAACATCAACAGATTCTTAATGTTGCACGTGCCTTACTATTTCAATCACAAATGTCATCTCATTTTTGGTCTTGTGCCATAAAGCATGTCGTTTATCTTATCAATCGGATTCCATCTCTCGTTATTGCCAACAAAACACCTTTTAAGCTTTTACATAGCCATTTCCCACGTCTTGAAATTCTTTAAGTTTTTGGTTGTCTCTGTTATTCATCCACTCATGTAGTTCATCCGGAAAAATTTGACCCCGTTCTTGTCGCGGAGTCTTTATGAGATTTCAACATGGCATGAAAGGATATGTTATTTTTGATTTAGACAGTAGAGAAATTTTAGTTTCACGAAATGTTGGTCTTCATGAAGTTATTTTTCCTTTTTCCATGAAATCAAATTCACAAGCTACAAACCTTTCTCTTCCAAATGGCCCTAACCCAATCACCACCGAGTCCTTTTCGATTTCACCTCCTCACCTAATCCACATTCTACTCCTGATGGGCCTACTAACTCCCCTCAACCCAATTACCCTTCCCTCTTTCCCATCACCAACAAACAGGACTTCCCCTTCTCCCTCACACGTCGAACTAACTTCCCCTATTTCCTCTCCACTCGAACTCTCCGCCACCCCCACCATACCTCCACCTTCTCCTATTTATATTCATGGTTTTAGCGACTCTGATTGGGCAGACTGTATTGAAACAAACCTGTTGCTCTGTTACAGGATATTGCTTCTTCCTCGACACCTCTCTCATTAGTTATAAGACCAAGAAACAGCCTACTGTTTCACGTTCTTCCTCTGAAGCAGAATATACAGCTCTCACTTCCATAACTTGCGAGTTGCAATGGCTCACTTACCTCCTTCGTGATTTGCAAGTCGTTTGCTACAAACCGGCCGCCATTTACTGTGATAGCCAAAGCGCGCTGCACATTACCGCCAATCCTGTTTTTCATGAGCGCACCAAGCATCTCGACCTTGATTGCCACATTGTGCTTGAAAAGACTCAAGCCTGGTTGATGCACTTATTGCCAATTTCTTCCCAACACCAACTAGCCGACATCTTCACTAAGGCTCTTCCTCCTACTGCTTTCTCTGCCATATTATCCAAGCTTGGTTTGGTTGATATTTTTCAACCACCAATGGGGGGTAACAAAGGATAAACCCAATTTACATATTTAGGTCTAACCAACTCACAAGTGCTCCATACAAGAAATAGAAGGCATTACCTGATTTTCTTTCTTTAGCGTTTTGTGCAATTTTTTGTTTTCTCTTGCTATTCCTCTATGTATATCCGTTTTTGTTTTTTTGTTGTTGCACCGATGTTTAGCTATTTTTGTTCTTGTACCGAAACATGAATTGTGCACCCCTTGGATGGCCACCTCTATTTTTTGTATATATTGCTCCTTGCTCTATGAATAGCATGCAGAATAATTCATGCCCAAATCCTTGTTTCTGCCTATTTACTCTTCTCTGATAAATTTGTCAGTACCCATAAATAAAAACCACACATATCTTCACAACCTATCCAAACTGTCAAACATTATTCTAGTTTAATCAATTAATTTTATTTAATACGTAATTTTAAGTTGGAAGTTGATATATAATTATATAAACAAGATTGTCTTCTCTAAAACAAACACGTGTCCTCTTACCAAAAGATAATTTCAAACCACTTTCTGCTTACAACCTATCAATCGTAATTATGAGATGATGCAAATTATAAATCTTGAAGGAATACTTTGCTCCTTTCCTTTTCTTTTTATTTAGCTGATACAAAAATTACAAGTGGAAGGCTTGGACCACCGGCATTGACTAGAAAGAAAGAAAGAAGATAATGGAATAATAATTGCAACATGTTTGAGGAAAGAGGGAAAAAGAAGCCTATTACAAAAAATTTACAATGGTAAAGAATCTTGGGTGTTGATTCTTTGAAGTTTCAACCGTACATTCCCAAGAATCTTTTAAATATATTAAATACGTTTGTAACGTCTCAGAAATCATAGTTTCCAAGAATTTGGCTGCAGCCGCTAAAGACTTCTTGTTAGCTTAGAAGCAGGTCAGGGTCATCCGCGTTTGAATTTCCGAGATTGGTTACTTATTTACCACAAGCTTGTTTGATCTGCATGAGATGCGTCCGAAGGCTATATTCCTCAACCTGTTTACGCCAAAATATTAATGAAATTAGAAACTGATACAAGGGTCATGATTAAGCACATTCCAGTCCACACATCCGTCAATTGAATTCTGATGGAAAAAAAAGCATAATACGTGTTATACTTGTGGCGATATACAACTGAAAATCGTGACCATAATTTTCAAATAAAAACATCTACAGATAATGTACCCACATCACTTGAAGTTATACTGCTGGCAAACTAGGATCTATGGTGGGTAATTGTTTAAGCCACATATCTTGATTGATTCATGAGCCACATATTTTAGTTGATAAGACATTCATCGCTGGTCGGCAAATTTTGTGCTTACTCCTCTACACATTCATCACTAGCAACTTTTATGAGAGTTTAATTAACTTCAATGATTTTCAGATATTAAACGGCAGTACCGCATAGAGCCATAAAACTTCACTTTACATCTCAGAAGAATAAAGTTTCTCAGGAGTTATACGAATATAGAAGAGGGAGTAAACTTTTTACCCTCAGAAAGTATTTTGACATAATGACATGCTCAACTTTTCTCAACGACTAATTCACTACTTCAGTGAATAATAGGGACTGCAGCTAAAAAACAGGAAAACTCTATGGCCACAATTTCCACTTTCCTTATGCTGTGCTAACACCACCATCTGCTAGACAGGGAAATAAAGATAGACCAAAGAGGAAAGCCCCGGCATATTAAAAGCAATGACCAAGTAGAAAAATTGCACTAATTTACGATCAACCCAGGTTCATGTAGATCTAGAGTACTAGTGTGGTTCTCTAATCATTTCTGACTTTTCACGTTGAATCGCCGTAAGTGATAACATAAAATCAAACTTGATGTAAAATGTGATGAATGCAAGTGGAATTTATTTCCTAGTAATTTACGCTCATTCTCTCCACAAAAAAATCGAGGGATTTGTTGTGCATAACTCAAGTTCTTAAGCCACGTATCATTTCTCTTACCTGCATAGCTGTTGCAAAATTCAGTAGCGCTTCACATTCATCAAGCATGGCTTTCTCCTGGGCTGATACAACAACAACTTCAGAAATTAAATTATTCATGCCCTCCACCTATTAAGACACAAAAAGCAACATGGTGTCAGCCTGAACGCTTTAGGGGTTATCATTGAATCAAAAAGGAAAATCATAAGAAAAACATACAATCATTAGAAGAAAAAAAAGTTTGACACTAACGTGTTCACCTAAAGACTAGCAAATGCTAGTGTGATAATGTGAGTCAAACCAGTAGACTCCTAAACAATAAACTCACCCGTGAGAGCAAAGGGCAGATAGCAGATCCCATTGCTTGCATGGCCTCAACAACTGAATAGATAGCAAGCTTCAAATGTTCATTATCTGCCTGTAAAAGTGTGAACATAGCAATGAAGCTAGTGTCTCTTTGCACGCATCAAACCAAAAGACACAGAAACCACCATACATACCTTTGCTCCTCCAGTTAGGGGAAGACGAAGAGTACTTGCCTCCAAGTCTTCTACAGCCCCGGACAAGGCACCAATATGATCACTTTCAAGTACAGCCCAGTCATCAAGGTAGGCCATCTGCGTCATTAATTGTGAAAGGACCACAATTTAAAAAAGTATCACCAAGTATCAAAAGAAAGTTGAAACATCTAAATAAGAAAAATATCATCACATATGACTTATAATAATTTATTTCAACCATTAATATGAGTTATGAATAACATGTTATGACAGACTAGCATAAAAAATTAAACATAACTTTTCAATGTAGTGTAGGGCCAACAACTTGCTGAGTATATTTGCCTCATTTATAAACTTCGCTATAAATATCTCAAGTTAAATTACCAAAAATGAAAATCGGAAAAAAATAACGTAATTGCAATGTATCGTCAACAATAATTGATGGCACACAGAATGATGAATATTTCAGGCAAGAGAGAAGTATTACTTGATCATTCAAAATAGAATTCAGCTTCAGCTCAAGCTGCAGCTGCTGGAGATTGATCCTCTTCCTAATAATTGATTCCCTTATAGACAAAGTAGTGTGCCATACGTTATACAGTGATTTCTGCACCATAGAACAATTTCATGTAAAATGACGTAAGCAAATGATTTGCTATCCAGAATCTTTGGTATAGCAGAAGTGAAGAACTGCACTAAAATGAGTAAGCCAGCTTGTCAAAGACTAGAAGTCATACCTCTGTAGTTGCATTTTGGATGTAAAATACATCCTCTGCTTGTGCATTGACAAATCTCCATTGCAAGTACCTGTTGTAGAGAAGTCGTAATTGGTGAGCATCTTCTATGAGGGCTGCACCCTTTTTCCCTTGTTTAAAATCAGCAATAAAGCTGAGAACTGAAATTGCATTGTTGGATTGGTTGGATGAATTGGTTGGCCTTATTCGAGATGGACTGACCACTCTAGGAGGAGTTGAAGGCCTTGACCGAGATGGACTAACACCTCTTGAACTAGAAGAGGATAACACTGAGGTCTTACTAGGTGATGGGAGCCGTGTTCCCGAACTTGACAAGGTCTGAGATCTGACTCGAGCAACTGCTAATACCGTTTTATCCAATGTAATTGCAGGAACAAATTTGTGAGGTCTCAATACTTGAAAACTGTCATCAACCGGTTTCACCTCGCTTACTATTCTACCACTTTCAACAAGCAACATTAGCCTTGCACCATCACTAGAAGCTTTCTGCAATGGCCTACTCGCTTCACCTGGTAAAGGCAATCTTCTCAGCAAAGGCACACCAGTTCCCGTAACAGAAGAATTTAACGTTCTGGTTGTCTTATCAGCATGATCAATACCTCTATTTGATGCACTAGAACATATCTTCCCACCTATTCTGCTTGGCCATCTATGCTGATCTATCAATCGAGAATGCAAACCATCAACAGGTTTCGAATTCTCAGTCTGATCAGAGGCATTCTTCCCTTTGAGAGGACTCCTCTTTCTCTCTGGCGTAGACTTTCTTACATTTGGTGTTTCAACCTGCTTGTGTGCCACGTTTGAATTAGGCCGCAGAGTACGATCAGAAGCAGTAGTCACTGGCTTCTCCTTCTTGATAACAGGTATGGAAATAGTGTCTGATTGAAAAGAAACGCTCAAACTTCGCATTGTGGATGGCCAGAGGGTTTCTGGCATTCTGCTACCAGCCACCCTTCTGGATGAAAAATGCACATCTATTGATGAGTCTTGAACTGGTGTAGAAGGACTTGGTGGGGAAGGAGGAGTCGCAGGCCTCTTCCTCTCTGCTGATTGTGCTCTTTTGGGTAAAAATTTGGATGATGCAGATGTTGTTGCTCTTGTGAGGCTTGGAGAGGAACATCGACGAGGACCGGATGGGGTTGCCAGAGTAGGCGAAGGTGACCTATATCGTGAAGTAATTTCCCTTGTCCCCGTGCGTCTAGTGGTGATTGCATTGTTTTTTTCAGCAGGAACCAAGGGTTGTCTTGTTCTAGTTCTGTGTTTCCTTAATGCTTGCTCTGACTCACATACATCCATCCACTCTATCCCAATTAGACCACATTGATGGAACGTTTCATAAAGCTAAACCAAACTTAGCAGCTTTGGCTGTTTGGCAATCATGTGTGCACTCAATGGAATAAATGAACAACACAGATTATCCAGAAAGAAGATCCTTTTCCCTGCAATAAATCTGCCACAGGTAAACATAAAGTAAGATACTACAGACTGGGAAACTAAAGCAAAACAAAGAATAAACCCCCCATCAAAAAAGGAAAAGGAAGTATAAGAAAAGCGCACATCTTTACAGAGACTCAGATCTGTTGTGGAAGGAATTTGAGAATCACAGGCAAGTAACGCAAGTGGGCATGTTTTATTCATACAAAAAGGCCCGAATCCAACAAGATTAGGACACAGCAAGAGGAATATGGAGAGGGGAAACAACATTTGGTGTAACGGGTGAGAGAAACTCGCGAAAACTGTCTCAACGTACATTTAACGTTTTATCATGAAACGTTGTTGGTTACGGTTAACTGAAGAAAAAAAAGGTTGAATTGCCGGGGAAGGGGGTCCCCTCAGAAATTGGGGATACTGGGAAGTGGAATCAACGGGAATAATAGATGGCGCAGGATAAGAGAAGTGAAGTGTGTAGGCTAAGAGAAGAGAGACTTTAGTTTTCCCCCCTTTTGTCTCTCTCACGAGAATGCCATGGTCGCATGGGCTGGCATTGGGTTCACTCCACATAAACCCACTCTGTCCTATAACTTCTCTCTCTCAACTCCTTTTCATGAAAGGGAATTCAATGAAAGTGATGCCATAACTTGCATACCCGAAAAAGAAAAACAAAGCATCTCATCTCTCTTACAATACAATACTCTCCCCCTTTTCCCAAAACACACACACACAAACCAAGTTAAACTTAATTGAAGGTTTAATTACCATACCATAATGATAACAGTACCATATAATAATGTTTCACACATTCATGAGTTTTCTCTTAAAACTTGTAGACAGAATTTTCAATGTAGCCTCTTTAGTTTTGTATGCTACGCAGAATATTATATATATTTCCTCACTTTAATTGAAGTTTGAACTCGATGGTGGTATTGTTGTTTGGGTTATGGGTAAAGACAAGAAGGTCCACGTGCAGGGACGATCATTGTCCATCCCCATAAAACTATTGTGAAAACCTAACATGATTCGGAGACATGGTTTCCTACAATTTTTTTTTAAAAATAAAATAAAAAATGATATTTAATGGAGTAGTAATTTGGATTTTGACTGGTGTGAAGGAATATCGCTGAGATCCAAGGAAAAAGAAAAACCCTTTTTACCTGAAAGAAACAAAGGGTTCCGAACAGAGATCCATGACAGATGTATGGATTGGCAGGTTCGTGTCTCGCTCGCTCAAGACACGTTTGAGTGTTTCACTGTTCATGTAACCGCACAGAAACAATACTAGTACTAAAGTGCATTCAATGAATCTTATTCCCCAATTATTCCTACAATCAACAACAAACGAGTTTCTAGCCTTGGAGATTTTCAAGAAAATGGAATAGCAGTAAAATATTTTAAAAACAAATTTACTGATCAGAATTCAGAAAGAAAATTGTAACCGCATAATGCGAAATTTAGTCATAACCTAATTGACTCAATTACTGCTAGTTATAACCAGTTTCACGCCTTCCACTGGTAAATAAATATCGATTGGATTAAAGGGAATTAAAACTCCACGCATCAATAGAACAACGCGATAGAACGCTAAACGAAGAAAAACGAAAAGAGGATTCAGATTCCGGCGCCGGAGTTGAGCTGAGTTTCGCCGGCGATGGCAGTTTCGTGATTTTGAATCAGGGAGGGAAAACGAAGAAGCGAATTAAAAGAGTTGAAAAATTAAAAAAATAAAAATAAATTGAAGATTTCGTGTCACCAGAAAAGTTTCCAATGAAAGAAAATTAAAAATTAAAGCGAATATGAAAAAACGGTTTCAGTTGCGAAAAAGGTAAGAGAAGTAGGGACGGTTGTTTTCGCGCCACCTACTTTTAATTGTTCTTGCCTCTCGCTACTTACGCTGTAATTATTGTTAGCATTTTATTATTTTACTATTTTTATTTAACTAACCTTTTATTATTTTAATATTAAAAGTACATGCATCTTCTATCCAATTGCTTACAATGTTAACCATTCCAAGAACGTATGGTCCATTGTTCATTCATTTATATTTCTAGAAGGCTTTTTTTTTTTTTTTTCTCTCAAATATTTAATTCTCACATTATTTGTTTTAAAAGCTTAACATCAAGTACTTGATTCACCTACAACCTTTAAAAATAAATTTCTTTAATTTTAATTTCAATTGGTCACTTAGCTTTCATCGGATATATACAATGATAATTTAAATATTATTCCGTGACAATAATTATGTCTAATGACATGATGTATACAACAAATTTCGACGCATTGTGCCGTCTTGGTATTTTCATGTATACATCATCTCTTTGAATTTGTCTAAAACGGATGTAATATATAATTTGTCATATTGTATTTATTTAATATATACATTTCTCGACACATTGATGTTACTGTTATTGAGTATAACATTTTCTTTTGCTTTTTTATGAAATAAAATTGTGGCTTATCACCAAATAAAACGGTCATCTGCATTGGTAAATGCAACAGAAGCCTTATTAATTGTTATTATAAAACTTCCACTAAACTTTTAAAGTTTCTTTTAATGAAATCATGTTATTGAAAATAAACATACAAATTATGCATGTACACTTAAAAAATATGGCAGATTTACGTCATCATTAAACAATTTGTACTCGCACATTATGAAGACGGTTTTATTATAAAAAGTCTTATTTGTGAGAGTTAAAAAATATCAGTAACAAGACTAAAAAATATACACTTTAAAAAAGGTTTATGATATAAAATATTTGGACATTTTCTTACTATTAATTAAGCAATAGAAAGTGATAATATTAAAAACAGATAAGCATAATTATTATAATTGTTATTAAATAAAGACCTTTGAAAATTAGTAAAAATTATGTGATTCTCTTTTTAATATAACCATATTTTATTGGTTAACAAGAAAAATCAAAACTCTAACATATAAGATACTTAAATAAGTTGTTATAAATTTTTTAGTATTATTTTGTGTTCCATTTTGTTTGCTTAATATAGTATACTTAAGTTGCAAACAAAATAAGTCAATCCTTACAAAAAAAATTTAGGAGAAACTTTAAAACTAAAAAAAATTAAAATTACTAAATAATTTCTATTATATTTTTAGAACTACTTTTTTAAGCTTTAACTTTAAAAATACATTTTATCTAAAAAAATAGTCAAATCAATCTCAATTTAAATTTAATTTTTATACTTAAAATTTTAATACGTCATATCAATAAAAGTAACTTGCCGTGAACTAACTAACTTTTATAATTTCTTCCTTAATTTTAAATCGTACTTCCTTAATTTCTCTTTGATTTATTTTTATACTCACGTAATAAGGTACTAATTATAAGTTCAAGACTTGAGTTTTCACTTCAAAATATCGTGGAAATTTTGTATGGCAGAAAATTTGGGAGGGAAAACTTTGATTGGTTAGGATCCATCACCTTGCTTCTTATACTTTTATTTTTTTTTTCTCAACAAAAAAAGTGTCTTTTATTTCTTAAAAATAAATTATACAAAATTCTCGTTTTTTTTACTCCTACATTAACTTTTCGTATAAAAAAAATACTATATCAATACTTTTATATATTATATTAATAATTTTTAATTCTTTAAAAAATATTACACTATATTCCTTATAAAAAAATATTATTATAAATATTAAACAATCAGAAAAATTTATATAGTAGTAGTGTAACTTAATAAAAGTGTATCTGTTTCAGAGGTAATAAATGTCATAATATCTCCAGAAAACTAAATGAGATTTAGATAAAAATTCAATTGCATTTACATCACCACCTGTAAGATTTGCGACTTTATCTGTCATTTCTCTTTTTAGTCAAGACTTTGTCTATCATTATTGAATCAAATAAATACCGTATAATTAATTATTGTCCCAAAGTAAAAAATTCAAACGATATAGTCATATATGTGTATTAAATTTTTTTCAATTATATTTTTAACCATTTATTATACAATGTGAAAAAAAAAGTATACATGATAGGGATATAATTAATACAAAAAATAAGAGATATATCGAGAAATTACATACTACTAATAGTATTTTTTATAAATTCTAAATTATTAATTATTTTTTTTATTTTTATGTTAATATCTTAAATGTTAAATAAAATAAAACAAAAATAATGTTTTATATTTTGATTAAGACAAAATTTAGATGTAATTATATAGATATTTTTAGTATTGTTCTTTAATCAAAATTATAATTTTATCTCAATAATATACATAATAAATATTTATATTAAATATTAATATAGAATTTTAGGATAAAACTTCAATTTCTAATTGGAGAATAATACTGATAGTAGTTAAGAAATTATATTTAAATTTTGTCTTCTAGTCATAAGTGTATTGTGAAAAAAATATTTTAAATTTTTGTTGTGAATAAATGTTTTAGAATTTAATTTATGCATATTATTAATATAAAATATTTTTATACAAACATCATATTGAATTTACATATCACAACATCATTTTAATAATTAGGATGACATGAAAAAATATTCAAATTTTATTATATGTTTATTTAAAAATATTTTACTATGACAATATAAATAGACTAAAATCTTATTTTATATTACTTTAAAAATAAGATTTAAACTATAATTATTTTTATTATTATCTTATACGTATAAAGTATTCATAAAATTTTTTAACGGATCATGACCCAATCTCATCCACCAACTTGACTTTGTTTGAAGGGACTTTCATAAGTTTAGGTTAAAAAAATTAATTAGAACCAATACATTTTAAAGATGTGTTCAAGTTATATTTTTAATTGTTTCAATTTAGATTAATGTGATATATTATTTTAAAGTATATATATACATATTTTAAATAATAATACAATTTCTTAACTAAATAAATTATATTTTTTTAACATAATATTGTATTTATATTTATATAATTAACTTAAAACATATATTTCAAAATATGTCTTACATATAATTATTTAGTTCTTTAATTATATGATTATATATATATATATATTTTTTTAAATTGGATAATCTTTAACTGAAAGTTAAGAGTAATTTACTAAGGAGTTAACCTCTCTTAATATATATATTTTTATAAACACAAATAATAAATTGAATTTATAATCATGTGCTTAAGGAATAAAGTTATCTACCAATCATATTACATGTTAATTGTTATGATTAATATATTGTAGAAGTGACAAAACGAGTTAAACTCATCCATCCACTTTTGATTCACCTTGTTTAATTTATTAAAATATAAATTAGAGTGTATATGTTTATTAACTTATTTTTTTTAATTGTTAATGTTTATTTTTATACTATGTGCATGTATTATTAATGTTTTTTTTTTAATTTTTTTTAAATAAATTATTGTTCAAATTTTGAGATAATACATTTAATGTTTTAAAAAAATATTTATTATTTGTTAAACATAATCTTAATTATTTTTTTATTGGGTTAACCTACCAACCTGCAATCCATTTTCTTTTTTCTTTTATTGTTTTGGCAAGCTAATCCAAGCCTAAACAAAATGAAGTGAAAATTTTTCAAGATATATTTTCCTTTTAGACCGCACCATTTCATTTTAAAAAGTGTTTTTCAATACATTAACATATAAAAGGTTTAAATAACTTTTGCACGAGCTTTTTAACAAACTTTTATAAGGATTTGTATCTTTTAATAATTAATAAAAAACAAAATATTATAAAGTTGATTATTTTTATTTTTTTCATTTTCTTTTATCACAGCTAAGTTGTTTACTTACATGTTTTTTACTTCTAAAAGCGACAATTAGTAAATGGGCAGTATGGATTGAGATTTGAGCTGGGATGAGAATTTTGAGTTAGGTAAGAGCAATAGCGGAGGTAGGTTAGGATGATTGGAGAGTCATTTTGAATATCAAAGTTCATCTAAAAAACATGAAAACATAAATTTTATAAAATATTTAAAATTGTGTTTTTTAAAATAATCCAACACCATATAATAAAAATATATTTACATGAAAGACAAATTTAACATTTTTTTTTCAAAGACTCTACGTTACCAATATTAATAATTAGTTTCACATGTCATTAAGAACATTCATGAAATTATAATAAAAATTCGTATTTATGTTGACCATAAGTTTTTATATACAAAATATTATATTAATTATATTCTAAAAATTTACTATATTGATATAAATTGTGTTACTTGCCAAATCATGTCTTACAACAACAGTAATCCATAATTATTATAGAAAAAAATTGCTTTCATATTGTTGTAAAATAAAAGAAGTATGTTGCTTCGTGACAAAAATTACTAGTATAAAATCAAATTCTGAAACCCTTGGTGCAACTTTATATCTAATTTGTTTTTTCAAAGTTTACAAGGAGGATACAGATGTTATGAGAAAAATAAAGAAAATATGGGATATATGTTTCAAAGTTGAAGTTATAAAATTTTTATACAATGATCGTAAGATTGTCAGGTTGATAAAGATTAATAAAAAATATTTTTTAATTCTTAAGTTAATTCTAATTAAATTAACATAAAAAAATTAATAAAGTCATTTGATTAGAAAGGAAATTTTTGTTTCAAGATATCATTTAAGAATTACATTCTAAAAAATATTATGATTAAGAATGTTATTTGTAAATATATTTAAAAATATGTCAGATTACATTATAATATTTTAAGAATATTTTTAAAATTAAATTATTTTAAATAAAAAAAAAGTAATGATATTTTAACAATAATTTTTTTATTCTCGTGTAAAGATCACGTTTTCATCCCTGCTTATGAAAATAAAAATGTAGGAAAGTTGATAAAAAATAAAAGTTACAACTCTATTAGAAATCAACAATACTTGAGAATAATTTTTTAAAACTTGTAACAAACTTAAAAATATAACATTCTTATGTTTACATTCCTGAGAATCAACTTTTAATTCATGAAACAATCACACTCAAACATTTATTTATAACAATAACATATTATAAAATAATTATATTTTTTATTTATACGATGCACGAGATAAACAAAAAGTTTAAATGTCTTTATTTAATTTTTTTATTTAATTATAAAAATGAACATAGACATCTATTAAAGATTATGACAATTATAAAAGTGTATAGATATGTTAATTTTTTTAATACTTAATATGATTTGTCCAATAAAAAAAAACATAAATATATTGTCAACAGTGTAACAAATAATATTAATAATACTGTCAAAATAACTAAATTAAATATTATTTATATTAATAATTAACAATATTACTCCTATAGATCG
>JAMLFT010002476.1:0-25379 GCA_026544285.1 Pachyrhizus erosus | reverse complement strand
AATATTTAATTATTCTTTTTTTAATATTTTAAAGAATTCATTACCTATGTAATATCCATTAAAGATGTTTGTTTCATGTCATCTTTTATTATTATTGAGAATACGAATGTAAAAATATTTATTTCTATATTTATTAAAATATCAAAAAATATATTTTTAGATATTTTTTTATTTTCATGATGAGTAGCGAGAAAGTGATAATTCTATTGGAATACAAGAAAAAAATTTCTATTACACGTGTTTTTTATTTTTACTTATTTTTATTTAAATTATTTAAAATTTTAAAAATAAATAAATTATCATTTTAATCATTAAAATGGTGAAGTTTGTGATCGTAGTCCAATAAATAAAAAAATTAAATAAATCATTAAAATTAAAATTTGTTTTTATACTTATTTTTAGTAACTATACTCGTAATAAGAAATAAAATGTAAAGGTTATAATGATAGTAAGTTGCACATGTGAAGGATTACTTGGCAGCAACGACGACAGATAACAGATAACAGATAACAGATAACAGTAATTGATCTTCGCTATTAGTTCCATTTTTTTTCAATTTCTTATAGCTTCAAATATAAGTTCCCTATTCAACTTTAATTAAAATTTTATAAATAAATAAACACACCTCACTGAAAATAATACTATAAATATTATTTTAAAAATAATTAATAAAAATTTTAATTATATTTTTTAAATAATAAAATAAAAAATTTATTTTAATCTTTTATGTTTTAATATCTCTGATTTTTCATTTTTCTTTTAAAAGAATCTTTTAGATAAAGGATTAAAATATATAACATAAAACGACCAAACTTAGATTTTACCCCGGTAAAACGACCCTGTTTTGCTCAAATAATTAGAAAAAGAAAAAGGTTCTGCGTGCCCTATTCGTTACACTAAGAAGTCGATAACAACCTGAAAAAAATTCTTCACAGCCACTCCGCCGTGCGCCACCGCCAAAGTCCAACGAAGCTCCCGCCACCGCCGAGACACAAGGAGGGCCGCAATACCAAACTTCGGTGTTTGTACTGTGACGCATCTTCACGCAGCCGTAGGTTAGCACTTGTTTCATGATTCCTTTCGTCCCTTATTTATCACATGGAGAATAGTGTCTGCAGTTTAAGCTATTCATTATGTGATTGTAAGTATTAATTGGCTTAATTAAACAAGCTATGTGTGTGTGTATGACATACTGCATATAGACATAGGTGAAGTAACTAGGATCACTGAATAATCATTTTGGACAAGACGTGCTTCTGTGGCAGTTTATATCATGGGGACTGTGATGATAATCCCATTGGAAGAATGTTATGGCAAAAAGCACATGTGAAATTTGGAGTTCCAGAAATCAATTTATTATGTTAAGTGTCCATTGTTTTAACACTAGCAAAGCAAAAGTTTTTTCGTCGTTAATTGTGTCTTTATAATTCACAGAAATCCTCCGTTGCATAGGGAAGAACTGGTTTCTGAGCATAGCAGAATGGAAACTCGGGAAAGTTCTGGAGACCATTTTGATTTCGATTCTCAAAGGTAAATTACTCCCTTTTTTTATGTGCCTTTAATCATCTGAATGACCCTTGCATTTTTTTTTTTTTTTGGTAGTTTGGGAGATGGAGATAGCAATGCACTAATTTTGCCAGCTAAGAGAATGAGGAAAAGGAAAGGGAAGGAACAGGTAGGGATAATTGAACATGTTTATTTGTTCGTTCAATTTGCATGTTTACAAATTTTGTCTGATCAAAGTTCTATTGGCTTAGGAAAATGGAAAAGTCAAGTCAAATAAGAAACAAAAATTGAGCAAACCTCAGAAAAAGAAGTTGAAGAAATTAGAGGTTTGTTGGGAGGACAAAGGGGAATGCTTTTTATTCTCTTCTCTTCTGTAGTTCTGTTTACAGTCTTTGTTGGGTTCTCTTTGTTTATGTAGGATGACAAAGAGAAGCAACTTCTGCTGGAAAAAGCCATTAAGACATTGAAGTGTGTGAATGACTTATTATCTGGTTTCAATTTCTGCTTTAATGCTGTTTTCTGTGGAAAGCATTAAGTTGTTGATCAAAGTTTATTTTTTATTTTTTAATTTTTTATTTCAGTGAAAACACACTTCCAGAGTATGCATATCCTCTTTTGCTTTCTTCATGCAATATAAATCGGGTTTGTATTGTTGAAACAGTGATAGTTTTATGGAAAAATTAATTCATGTTGCAACTATTTGTTTACGGGTGCCATCATATATTGTAGGATGAGACTATGAAGGAAAAGCGAAGGAGGGCTGTTCATTTATTAAAAGAAGGATTGGATGTTTCATATGATGGGCTGTCTAAGAAACCTGAGACGGATGAGATTCATTTAATGCAAGCTGATGAAGTTGAAGAAAATGACATTCAAATTCAACCCATTAGATCAGAAGTCTTAAATACAAAATCAGTTTCTTTAGAGTCCTCTCAAGAACCAGTTCACGGCAATGCAGTTGAAAATTATAAATGTGTTTCTGAACATCTAGCTGACATTTCCATTGACAAGCAACTTGATGAAATCAGAAGTTCTCCCATGTCTTGTTCTATTGATGAAATAAAGAGCACCAAGTCAAAGGTATAGTTCCTATTCAGATAGCAAGTTAGTGTGTATAATCAAGGCACAAGATAAATTCAACTGTATCATTTGGACCTTGGAGGAATACCCCATATTTATAATTATAACACTTGTGTATTAGTTCTTATATTTGTCACTTTACCTTCTTTTCTGTGTATGTAAAAATTAAATATGCTTTCAAAATTTTGTTTCCTATTTTGTTTATTTTGGAAAATCTTGTATAAGCACGTCATTATATGTTATTAATTGACAACATGATTTATGAGATCCCTTTTGTCTTCTTTAAGTTACTTTAATGCTTTCGGCACTTGTTTGTTAACATGGGACAGGATAGGACAGACAAGAACCACAGCTCCAATGAATTGAGCAACCTTCCAGATTATTCTGCATCGAGGCCTTCAAATGTTCCTACTGTTGTACATGTGTACAGACCAACTGAGGTTGAAGACAAAAGAAAGGATCTGCCTATAGTTATGATGGAGCAAGAGATAATGGAAGCTATAACTTACCATTCTAGTGTTATCATATGTGGAGAAACTGGGTGTGGTAAAACAACTCAAGTTCCTCAGGTGAGTTTGTCTGATACCTGATTATGGTGATAGTGTCTGTCATTTAATTAGCTTACCTGTTGATTATTTTCTTTTTAATTTTTGAAATTTATCAGTTTCTTTATGAAGCTGGTTATGGTTCTAGTAAGGGTATTATTGGTGTTACTCAACCACGTCGGGTGGCTGTTCTTGCCACAGCTAAGCGTGTGGCATATGAACTTGGTCTTCATCTAGGGAAGGAGGTTGGTTTTCAAGTCAGATATGACAAGAAGATTGGAGAAAGCTGTTCTATCAAGTTTATGACTGATGGAATTTTGCTACGAGAAGTTCAGGTTACTATATTTTACCCCATTATTTTTTTCCCATTTTTAATTCTGAGAGGTCCTCCCAAGCTTTTTGCTGGATAACAAATGATCAATTCATAGAAACATTTGATCAGTTTGTGGGGAAACATGCTGATAAATTCACGGGAACTTAGAAACATTATTTATATTAAGGATCCTTGTTACTTAAAACTAAATGCTTATTTCATGCTAATTACTTAATTGAAAACATCTATTTATTGGTAAAATATTTGAGAACATTATTACTTGTATGTGACTTTGAGTGCATTTTAGGATGATGTATATTCTGTGTCAGTTTAGACTGGAAACTGAAAATTAATTAATTATAATTTTTCCTTTCATTTGTTTGCACCATGTTTATTGTTATCAGTAGTTGCAACTTGCAAGTATCATTTTTATCAGCAAGGCAGTGTTGATATTATTTTATTATTGTTGTGATGATGACTGTATGAGGATGATGCTCTGATGTAATTTTGCCTACTTATATTAGTTACACTAAAACAAGATTTGTTAGAGTTACAGAATCATATTTACTTCTGTTGTTTAATTGAATACCTGGTGCAGAATGATATTTTGTTGAGGCGTTATTCTGTCATAATTCTCGATGAGGCTCATGAGAGGAGCTTGAACACAGACATTCTGATTGGGATGCTCTCACGTGTAATTAAAACTCGTGAAATGGTAAGTGTGAAAGTGATTTATTCTACAAATGTTTACAAATGAAATATTTTTTAATTGTATCACTGACCTTCTAATCAGGATGGTCTTTTATTTTTCTATTATGACAGATTTATAATGAACAGAAGAAGATGATACTTTCAGGGGAAAGTATAAATCCTGAAAAAATTATTTTTCCATTAAAACTTGTGCTTATGAGTGCCACCTTGCGAGTACAAGACTTCACTTCTGGAAAGTTATTCCAGACTCCTCCACCTGTGATAGAAGTTCCTACAAGGCAATTTCCTGTAACAGCGTATTTCTCAAAGAAAACAGAGAAAACAGATTACATTGGAGAAGCATATAAGAAGGTCTTGGCAATTCACAAGAGGTTGCCACCTGGGGGCATTCTTGTCTTTGTCACTGGGCAAAGGGAAGTAGAGGACTTGTGCAGGAAGTTACGCAAAGCATCAAAGGAGTTTATCAAGAAAAAAGTTGAAGGGTCTGTGGAAACTAATAGCACTGTCGTCCATGAAACAAATTCTGTTGAGGGAGTAAATATTAATGAGATCAATGAAGCATTTGAGATTCATGGAAGTTCATCCATCCAGCAAACCGATAGATTTAGTGGTTATGATGAAGATGAGGATAATGTAAATGGGAATGAATCTGATTTTTCCTATGATTCAGAAACAGAGAGTGAACTGGAATTTGATGAAGATGATGATGATACTGAGCTTTCAGAGAACAAAAGTGATATTGGGGGTGTCTTAGGACAGGCAGGAAGTCTTGCTTCACTGAAGGCTGCTTTTGAAAAATTGTCTGGGCAAGCCACATTAAGCTCCTCAAATGGAGAGAAGGCTTTTTCTGTGAATATAGAAGATAATTTAGATCAATCGAAAGTTTTCAGGGAGAAAAGTGCTAAAGAAAATTGCAGCACTCCAGGTGCACTCTGTGTTCTACCTCTGTATGCTATGCTTCCTGCAGCAGCACAACTTCGTGTATTTGAAGAAGTCAGGGAGGGAGAGCGGCTTGTTGTTGTTGCCACAAATGTTGCTGAAACATCTTTAACAATCCCAGGGATAAAGTATGTGGTTGATACTGGAAGAGAAAAGGTGAAGAATTATGACCCCTCTAACGGCATGGAGACATATGAAGTACAATGGATAAGTAAGGCATCTGCTGCACAGCGTGCAGGTAGATCTGGAAGAACTGGACCTGGACACTGTTACCGACTCTATTCTTCTGCAGCCTTTAATAATGAATTTCCTGAGCACTCTCCTGCCGAAGTTGAGAAAGTACCTGTCCATGATGTTGTCCTTCTCTTGAAATCCATGCATATTAAAAAGGTAGGATAAGCGAGTTGCTTTATCCTTTTGAGTTTTCATTCCATTTGCTCATTTATGTTGGGTGCTATCATTACATGACAGAGTAGGAAATATTTTATTAAGTTCTCCTTTCTGATAGCTTGGCTATTTATCATGGGCTGAGTGAGGGTATGGGATGCTTAAGCCAAAAGGTCTTCCACAACATATATCATTAAGAATATAGTATTCACTTAAATTTTTGTTGTTTGGTTTTAAGACATTATAATCTCAATTCTGCTCCTGTATTGTTAATTTTGCTCTATATTGTAAAATTTATCAAGCATTTAATGTGTGGCTGTGATTTATTCAATTCCTTCCTGGTCAAACTGGATCTTCTTTTCTTTTTCTATTCGTTTTCTCAGTTTGACACATTCCTATACTAATTTTTATTGCTTCTCATTCAGGTTGCAAACTTCCCATTTCCTACTTCTCTTAAAGCTGCTTCTCTGCTTGAGGCTGAGAATTGTTTGAAAGCTCTTGAAGCACTTGATAACAAAGACGAACTTACACTTTTAGGAAAAGCCATGGCACATTATCCCTTGAGTCCTCGTCATTCTAGAATGCTTCTCACTGTTATTAAAAATACAAGACATGAGTATAAATGTAATTCAAATATGCTTTTGGCATATGCTGTTGCAGCCGCTGCAGCTTTGAGCTTGTCAAATCCTTTTGTAATGCAATATGAAGATGATAACAGCAGAGATTCAGAAATTTCTGAGAAATCTAGCTTGGGAGATGGTGAGAAAGGCGTTGATAAAAAGGAAAAGTCAAGGAAAAAGAAACTAAAAGAAACAGCTAAAGTTGCGCGTGAAAAATTTCGAATTGTCACTAGTGATGCCTTAACCATAGCTTATGCTTTGCAGTGTTTTGAATATTCTCAGAAATCAGTAGAATTCTGTGATGAAAACGCATTGCATTTCAAAACGATGGATGAAATGTCCAAACTTCGACAGCAGTTACTTAAACTGGTCTTTTATCAAAGTGATAAAGGTGCTTTTGAAGAAGAGTACTCATGGACTCATGGAAGTTTAGAAGATGTAGAACATGCTTGGCAGGTTTCTTCTAAAAAATATCCTCTTTCTCTGGTTGAAGAAAGGCTCATTTGTCAAGCAATTTGTGCTGGCTGGGCAGACAGGGTTGCTAAACGTGTTACAGCTTCTTCTAGGTCTTCTGATGGAGAAAAAACTTCCCGTGCCTTGAAGTATCAATCATGCATGGTTGATGAAAACGTTTTCCTTCATCGTTGGTCATCAGCTTCCGTTGTATGCCCTGAGTTTTTGGTTTACAATGAACTATTAGAGACCAAAAGACCAAACAAAGAAAGGATAACAAGTGCCAAGAGAGCATATATGCATGGAGTAACAAGTGTCGAGTCAGCTTGGCTAGTTGAGCATGCAAAGTCTTCTTGCGTCTTCTCTCCTCCCCTGATGGATCCTAGACCTTATTATGATGCCCAGACTGACCAAGTAAAATGTTGGGTAATCCCAACCTTTGGGCGTTTCTGTTGGGAGCTTCCAAAGCATTCATTGCCCATTAGCAATGATGAACATCGGGTGCAAGTATTTGCCTATGCTTTGCTTGAAGGCCAGGTGTGTCCATGTTTAAAATCTGTTAAAAAATACATGTCAGCCCCCCCTGAAAGTATTATGAAGAGAGAAGCATTTGGTCAAAAAAGGGTGGGAAATCTTTTAAGCAAGTTAAAGAGCAGGCTGATTGATAGCTCTGCTATGTTAAGAATGGTGTGGAAGGAGAATCCAAGGGAATTATTTTCAGAAATTTTGGATTGGTTTCAGCAGAGTTTTCACAAGCACTTTGAAGAGTTATGGCTACAAATGCTTAATGAACTGCTTATGGAGAAACAAGAACGCCCTCTGCATAAAAGTTCTAAAAAGAAGAAAGGAAAATCTAAATCACTACGATAAATGTTCAACAGTGAAGGTAAAACGCACATAATTCAATTGTTTGTTAGTTACCAATGTACTATTTCCTGTATTGACAGAAATTCTGTCAATCTTTTTTGTAGTTTTTTGGTTTGCTCAACAGTGTTAGAAGTGAAAAAAGATAGAGAAATTTTACGAAATGAGGACCAACATGTGTTGGGTCGAAGATTGAGTTGTGGGTTTAATATGGTGCCCAGATTCCATCTTCTCCAAACCAGCATATCACTTTTTTGTTGTCTTATGTTGCCTTCTGCAGGAAAATAATGCATCCCAGTTTTAGCCACAGCCAGGGGTGACAAGAAAATGGGCATCTCCATCACTGTATTCATCCTGAGCTACCTCAGCCCACTGATTGCCGTAGCAGGCTCAATCACATAGCTGAACTAATTTATTTGCATGAGATGTTTCAGAAATTCTCTTTGTTTATTTCATCGTCTTTGGTATACTTTGATGGAAGCTGATTCATGGGAAAAAGTGAGAAAATTAGATGAGTTGAAATTGATACGAATCAAATCTGCGCTTCTAAGTTTTGTATCTTGCTCAATTTATATTGGCCAAGAATTTTGTAGTAGCGAGTAGACAAACTGTGGTTGGTTTTGGTTGCTAATGAGCCAAATTTGATTAGTTTGGGGAAGCAAGGAGTATTGGCCATTTTTCAAGAGGATTTGAACATATTCCTTAAATTTACACCATTACGATTTTTTTTTCTACTCCAAGCTCGTATCCTGTGTTATTTATTATTTCCTCAGCTTGTTCCAGAACATAGAAAACGTTATATACATCTAACATAATGAAATATTTGATTGATGCTTTTTGTTTTCAGTTCCCAAAAATTTATAACAATAATGAAGACCATTGGATGCTTTGGTATATAAAAACGCATGTAAAAAAATTAGCACGCCCACCGTGGGGCTCGAACCCACGACCACAAGGTTAAGAGCCTTGCGCTCTACCGACTGAGCTAGACGGGCTTTTATTATTTTAGGACTTTTTGTTTTACTTAACTCAATACTTTCTTGGGATTTGCCACCTGTTATAAACCACTTATTTTTGCATTAAATAAAAATACACCTACTGCTAATTTTAAATAGAATACTCCATGATTTTAATAACTTGAAATTAAATATAAATATTTTTTATTTTCTCACTTTAAAAGAGTTAAATATTATATTATATATAATATATCTATATAAAATATTAACAATGTTTATATATATACATATATAGCTTTGCTTACTATTTGATACATTCTGCATAAAAAAAATTGATTAAATATATTTTTAACATTGAGCTTAGCATATATAATACCTTTACAAGGAATGTGAAATTGTTTTCCAAACATATGCTACATGGTATTGCAACTATATATACAACTTTAAAACCGTTCGTTTTAAGGGGGAGAAAATATAATAATACATATTACCCTAATATAATACAGTCAATTGCTAAAGAAGGAAAAGGTTGTAACCAACCGACGAAGTTGTTTTATGTTTATGAAATAAAAGTAAACATTGTGAGTAGTGAAGTGTTAGCTTTCTAAATCATAAACTTTATTATTTTTCTAATTTATTTTTTAAGAAGATTATCAAATTTGAGAGTTTACATAAACTTACGCAAGGTTCATAAACTCAACTCATAGTAAAAAATTAATTCTTATAAAATAATAATAAAATTATTAAATAAAAAATAAGATCCACTATAATTGATAGTTTTTAATAAATTTAAATCAATTACATATAATGTTAGAAAAAGTATTAAAAAAAATTATTAACATTTCACAAAACCTAAAACATAATTTACATTGATGGTAATAAACATCAAATACAAAAAAAAAAATAATAAATAAAATCACTAAAATCAATTAAATGAAGTGCATTACATATAAATAGAACAATCAGCAACAAAGACAATAAAAAGTAAACAATTAGAAAAATTAATCAGCCACACAAGCCCACAACAAATGAAAAAAAACAACACAGATAAGATGAAGAAAATGTTACACATATACAAAAACAGAGCCTTCACTGCAACAAAATGGTGCTTTCTTTGAAAAATAATTGTGCCTTCATCCAAACTGAATCGATTTACAAGTGAAAGTGTGAGATAAAAATAAAAACAGATTATAAATTCATAATTGAGAAAGAAAATCGTGATTTACGATTGAGAGAAAAAGGAAACGAGGGTTTTCTTGGGAGTCCAATTTGGAAGTCTAAGTGTTTAACTTCAAAATATCAGATGATTTCACTGTTTCAGCTAGAACGTTACATTAATCTATTTGATCATGGTAAACATTTTAAATGACAAAGATGGGCGTGAGATAAGGCATATAAACCTTTGAAGAGTATGAATGTGCAACAAGGACCCATAGCTGCAGAGAAATTAAAATTCACTTCCAAAGGAACAAGAATCTCACAATAGATAGAGTTGGATAATGCTTGAAACTCATTTTGTCAGCACACTGAAATTTCAAAATCTATGATGGACAAACCCAACATAACAGTTAAAGGGTAAAATTGGAGTGGGGAAAACTGTCTTGCCAGAGTATGTGGAAAAGGTAAAAAAAGTTCCATCTACAACCTTTCTTTTATCCCTTCAATAAATAGCTTAGCTTCAAGAAATATTTTCAGGAATTGACATTGACCACAACATAGGACAGATTCAAAATAATACATTAAAATCATATTGAAGCAAACCATTTGTAGTAAATAAAAAGAGAAAGAAGGATTTAGGATAACCAGATTATACCGTACAGATGTTTCCCAGTAGCATATGTACCAGCAAAGTCCTGCAGTAATTTTTCAAGAGTTGGACATCGTCCAAGTAAAAGTAAAAGTGAAATTACAATGAATGGTCTTTTTATATATATTGCATCCCGCAGAACTCAGATATTTGGAAACCTCTATCTATAATATTTAATTAAAACAATTCACAAGATCGGTTTTTTCCCACTGATTTGCTTCAGAAGATACCAAACCAGTAGAATTAAAAGTTAAAATCAATCTTGATTCAACACATTTGAGTTGCAAATTCAAATCAACCATCTTGAATTTTACCTGAAGATTGAGAGCTCTGAGCTGAGGATCAACTGGCAACAGTGGCTTCTGATTATATTTTTTCTCCAAATGCTAACCATAAAGGAAAAAGTGAAAGATATAAAGTTGCAATTAGAATAACAGAATACCAAACCTAATCAGAGGGACATGCATGAAATTATTGAAAAGAAACTCAAGCATCAGAATCTCATATTTTCAGAAATAACCCAAGTCACCAAGAAATGGACCCATAAGACTGATGTAATCACGTGATAGAAAAATCATTAGTGTCTGGAGTGGAATTGAATAGTGTACTCAATATTTTCAGCACTTGTAGTTGTAGCTAGACCTACCAGAAAAATTGCACAAGAGTCTGAGGCCACCACATTATCATCAACTAATACTGGAACATAGTAATCTCTCGAATTCTGAAATTTAAGCATAAATGAATGGTTTTTCAGTCAAACAAAGTTTACTAACCGTACTAAAGCACTACATATATCATAGAGCTCTGAAGTCACCTGGACTATACTGCTCTACTTTTGAAAGATCCACTGCTTTGTACTAAAATGGAATCCCCAGTCATATCAAATTAAAAAAAAAAAAAGTTAAGTCAATCAAGAAACCTAAATTCCTTCCTTGTGTCCAACTCAACATTTTCTGGAGTTACAACCAAATCCAAAATGCATATCAAATTCCGGAATTTCCATTATACACCGATATCAGGCTTAGTTATTCTCTATTGAAAATAAAATAAAATATAAAGAAGCAATGTTGTAATGGAGATCGTTCTGAAGTGAAGCATTGTGTGTGAGGAGAGGGGGGAGGGATCATTCTATCCGAATTTCAAAATAAAATCCCAGAGATGGAAAATGTTAAAAAAATTCCATTTTTACAATTGAAATGAAAAAAGGGTTAAAATAATTGGAGAAAGATGAACAAATCTACGAGAGCAACGTTTTCCAAGGAAAGAAATTAAGTGTATTTGGAGAAATAGGTTAATGTTGAGAAATAATTTATATAAAAAAAAATTCAAGAAAAACAGTCAGTTCAATAGCTAAAGCATTAAAGTTTTTTTTTTTTTCTTTGGTTAAAAACCATTGATATCTTCAATAGGTATCTTTTACAAGAGTCAATACTGGTATTGTCTAAAAAGCTATTTCTTCAAATTAAGTAACTGAGTATAACTGTTAATATGAGAACAAAAAATTAAAATTAAGTAAAAAATAAAGAGGGGGTGGGGAAAGAACCTTCGAGGCATAAAGCAAAGCGGATACGCCAAGAGCAAGTGCTATGGCAGTAAGAATTGAGCACAATATTGGATGTCAATGATGCATTGCCCCATGGCCACTTTTCTGCATTGCATCAACAATTCAATTCATGTTCATTTTGGAAAATTTTCAAATCATGACAATGAATCATCAACAATGATCAGTGAGTGTAACAAAGAGCACATCTAGGTCCATGTCTGTCTGGTTGGGTTACTTGAATCTATCAATTACTCGTCTTTTGTTCTTCAAATATAAGTCTTGCGTAGACACTCTCCTAAATATGATGTGTTAGAGACATCTAATCAAATGTCGCCACCTCATTAAAAAATATAAAATAATATAAAGATAAAATACATTTAGATTGAATCTAACTAAAATAGTAAAACCAAACCAGTAACAAAAACAGCTTTCTTCATGCTTCTCATAGGAGTGTTGCTCAACAAAGATAACCTTATCCAAATGGGAGGCAATGAGCGAACCTTGATGGATGAAAGGAGAGGACTAATGCTACACCTTTTCTTAACCCAATTTGATGACTCAACAGGGCAGCCTTTACACTACACAACTACAACTTATATCACCTAACTAGCTCAAAGTTTGAGGCATTGATGCTAGTGTGTGCTACTTCCTCTTCACACCAGCCATGGGCCTCACCCATTAGCACACTACCAAAATGCACAACCACCGAACACGTGAACCAACTCCACGCACGCATTATCACCACCGGGTTCATCAAAAACCCTTCCCTCACTACAAAACTCGTTCTCTCTTTCATTTCCTCACCCCATGAGCCTCTAGTTGAGTTCGCTCGCTATGTTTTCTTCAAGCACCACGCTTTTCGCGACCCCTGCGACGACCCTTTTCTCTGGAATGCTCTGATCAGGTCCCACTCTCACGGGCGTGATCCCAGAGGGGCTCTGGTTCTGCTCTGCTTGATGCTCGAAAATGGGGTACATTTGGATGGGTACTCGTTTTCCCTGGTTTTGAAGGCTTGTGCTAAAGTGCGTTTGGTGAGAGAGGGAATGCAGGTTCATGGGTTGTTGTGGAAAATGAATTTTGGGTCTGATGGGTTTTTGCTGAATTGTTTGATTGGGTTGTTTGTGAGATGTGGGTATGTGGAGCTTGCACGCCAAGTGTTTGACAGAATGCCTGATCGGGATGTTGTTTCGTACAACTCGATGATTGATGGGTATGTGAAGTGTGGGGCGGTTGAGAGAGCGCGTGAGTTGTTTGATGGTATGAAGGAGAGGAATTTGATTACTTGGAATTCGATTATCGGAGGGTACGTGAGCTGGGAAGAGGGGGTGGAGTTTGCTTGGAGTTTGTTTGTTAAAATGCCTGAGAGGGACTTGGTTTCGTGGAACACGATGATTGATGGTTGTGTGAAGCATGGGAGGATGGAGGATGCTCGGGCGTTGTTTGATGAGATGCCGGAGAGGGATTCAATCAGTTGGGTTACCATGATAGATGGTTATGCAAAATCAGGTGATGTTCTTGCTGCGAGGCGGCTGTTCGATGAAATGCCAAGAAGAGATGTTATTTCTTGTAATTCAATGATGGCTGGCTATGTTCAGAATGGTTATTGCATTGAGGCTTTGAAAATATTTTATGATATGAAAAGAGCAACAAGTGTGGTGCCTGATGATACTGCACTGTTGATTGTTCTTACTGCATTCGCCCAACTAGGACACGTTGATGATGGAGTTGTGATCCACCGTTATTTAACGGAGAAGGGGTACTCTCTGAATGGTAAGATTGGTGTTGCTCTGATTGACATGTACTCAAAGTGTGGTAGCATTGAGAGTGCTATATCAGTGTTTGAGAATGTTGAACAAAAATGTGTTGATCATTGGAATGCTATGATCGGTGGCTTAGCTATTCATGGAATGGGTGAAATGGCTTTTGATTTTCTAATGGAGATGGGAAGGCTTTCTATTATTCCTGATGACATCACATTCATTGGAGTATTGAGTGCTTGTAGGCATGCTGGCATGTTGAAGGAGGGATTGATATGTTTTGACCTGATGCAAAAAGTATACAAGCTGGAACCTAAGGTGCAACATTATGGATGCATGGTGGATATGCTTAGTCGCGCAGGGCATGTTCAAGAAGCCAAGAAACTCATTGAGGAGATGCCTGTTGAACCCAATGATGTAATTTGGAAGACTTTACTTAGTGCTTGCCAAATTTATGAAAACTTCTCAATAGGAGAGCCTATAGCTCAGAAATTGACACAGCTATATTCATGCAGTCCAGGTTCCTATGTGCTCCTGTCTAATATTTATGCCAGTTTTGGCATGTGGGACAATGTAAAGAGGGTTAGGACAGAAATGAAAGAAAGGAAACTAAAGAAAATTCCAGGCTGTAGTTGGATTGAACTGGGTGGAATAGTTCACCAGTTCTCTGTACAAGATAGGACACACCCTCAGGTTACTGAGATTTATTCTTTGTTAAGTAGTTTGTAAATTCCTATTTTAAAGCTAATCCATGTGATGTTGTATAAGTATAGTTCCTACATAGGTTCCAAGTTAGTGTGTATAATCAAGGCACAAGATATAATACAACTGTGTCATTTGGACCATTGGAGGAATACCTCATTTTTTTAACACCTTTCATCCTCTTTGATGGAAGCTGTAGAGTTTCATGGGAAAAAGTGAGAAAATTAGATGAGTTGAATTTCATACAAATCGAATCTATACCTCTTAGAGTATCTCCAATGTTTTTTATATAAATAACTACTTTTATATCAACTAAATTTTAAGTAATTTAATTAATTTTTTTTCATATAAATTTCTATTAACAAGTTGTTAAGTTCATTCTCTTTCTTACATTTAATATAAATGTTAAATAATTTATAAGACATAATTATTTATATATATAAATTTCTATATTTTAAACAATCTAAAATTATATGTGATATTTAAAAATAAATACTTTTTTAAGCAATTTTTACAATATAATTAAGTAATTCTTATTGTAAATACTCTTATTTTTGTATCTTGCTCAATTTATTGGCTAAGAATTTTGTAGTGAATAGACAAACTTTAGTTGATTTTGGTTGCTAATGAGCCAAATTTGAATAATTTGGTGAAGCAAGGAGTATTAGCGATTTTTGAGGAGTTCTTGAGCATATTCCTTAATTATACACCATTAACAATTTTTTATTTTTATACTGTAAGCTCATATCGTGTCTAACTTGTTATTTCTTCAGGTTGTTTCAGAACATAGAAAACGATATATACATCAGCATAATGAAATATTTGATTGGTGCTTCTTGTTTGTAGCTTGGAAGTGCTTAATTTATAACAATAATGATTGTCGTTGGATGTTTTGATGTACACATTTTCTTGGACTAAATTATCCTTTAACTGCACACTCAATTTTTATTTAACCTCCCCTTCCATCTTTAACAATCGCACCTTCCCTTCTTTTTTCTCCATTCAATATATTAAAAACTATGGAAACCATTTATTTACATTTCCACATATACTGGTCATATTTAAAAATAATATATTATTTATAATTTCAATATAATAAAAAATAAATAAATTTCAGTCAAATTTTACTATGTTTTCAAATTTAAAAATGATCTGTCAATAAATTAAAATAGTAGAGACTGCTCATTTATATTTACATTTCTATGTATATTGGTTATAATTAAAAATAATATATTATTTATAATTTCAATATAATAAAAATAAATAAATTTCAGTCAATTTTTACTATGCTTTTCAATTTTAAAATTGATCTTTCGATAAATTAAAATAGTAGAAACTGCTCACTTATTTAAAATTTAATAAAAATGCAGCCGGACATGTATATTAAGTAAAATTAAATTAATAAACTAAATCAACACATGATTTAATAATAATAATAAAACTGCAATTTTGAGTCATTTTAAGAAAAAATAAAATGATAACGCCCACCGTGGGATTCGAACCCACGACCACAAGGTTAAGAGCCTTGCGCTCTACCGACTGAGCTAGACGGGCACTTTGATTGAAATAATTTTAATCTAATAATTTATTAAGCTTAAAACCTGCTATTATTCATACCTATTTTATTATACATTATATATCTATATAAAATATTAGTAATACTTTTTTTTATCATAGCTTACCTTATTACGTTCTGCAAAAAAAAGTTTGACGAAATATATTTTAAAAATTGAATTTAGCATGTACATACTCTTGCAAGGAATGTAAGCAAACTATATCAAGTATCGTACTCAAAATGAAGAATGTCGGCAGCTATATCAATAGTAGGGTACTAATACATTTTAAGTACCAAATTATTTAATAAAACTATTACATGGAATTGCAACTATTTTATACAACTTTTAAAAACATTGGTTTTAAGGGGGGAGAAATAGAATAATACATATTAGCTGAAATAACTACAAATGCTATCAGTTGCTTAACAAGGAAACAAAGTTATGAAATACAAGTAAATATAAAATACGAAATAGTGCTCAAGTAGTGTAGTATCTGCTTTTTCAATCACAAGCTTTATTATTTCTCTCACTTATTTGCTAGTGTTGCATGGAAGGCCTTGTGACAACCATTTAATTTATATGGTAACTCCACACCAAAATATAATAAAAATTGCAGATGCTCAAGCAATCAAGGGTTATGAATTCGGGCATCAGGTTGTCTTTGTGGTGATGAGGCCTGGAACTCTGGCAAAGTTTTGTATGTTTCATACAATCTACTCAGGGTAGGGAATTTGGACTGCAAAAACTCAAAAACAAATTGTAAGTGTTCATAATATATAGAGGGTTTATAATTTCTTCTCTCAGGAGGAAGCATTTATTTATGATAGAAAAAGAATTTTATTGACAATAAGGATAAGAAATACACTACAGAAAGAGAGAAAAGAAGATAAACCTAGAGCATGATGCATGTAGGACAGCATGTCAATGTCTGAATATCTGCCAAAGACATCCCCCCTTAAAGAGATATTTGGCATGACTCCACAGTAAAGCTAGACAAGCTATGAAAATTCTAGCATTTCTTTCCAACCATAAACACCAAACTATTGCTAACTGAGAACACCTCCAAAGCCTTTTTTTAGCATCTCTATTGGTGTCAAAGCATCTTAAAATTAATGACTACGTAAGACTGAACATGCTTAGGACAGATTTATCCTTCACCCAGTACCCCAATTAGACTAATAGAGTATTCGATAGATGAGACACAGCTGGGAAGGGCGAAAACAAAAGAGAAGCATTTTCAAAACTCAATCTACACATAACACAAAATATCAGGAGATAAAGCAGTTAGGGGTCTTCTACATAGAAGTGTGTCATTGGTATTAATCCGATTAAAAACAGCAGTCCAAATAAAAGATTTAACCTTAGAGGGAACAATTGATTTCTAAATTGGATTATCCAATAGAAAAGATTGTCTATTAGGGGATGAATTGAGAAATTGGACATAAGATTTGCAAGAAAAGAATAAAGAGATCAATTAATCTAAAACCTTCCCACCCTCAATAACAGAAGAATCCCAAACCTCCTTGGCGATTAATAAGAAAGAAAGCTAACTGACCCACATGTTTTCAAATTTGAAAGGGGTGTGGCCCTATTTAACCTTACACAACTCCAAAACAACTGGGAAGAAGTTAGAAACTGTTTTTTGTAAAATTTCTTGAGTAGGATCAAGGAAAACTTCATCCCAAACATTAGTGGAAAGAAATCTGTCCAAACGAGATGAAACCACATAGTTCCCAACTGCAGTCCAAGTAAGGTGAGCATTCGAGAGAGGTAAATCTCTCAAATCACACTCTCTAATAAAGCTAGCAAAGTCTCTCATCAAAGAAAAGTTACCTGGTTACCCCCTAGTTTTTCCCAAGGGTTTCTAGCAACATCAAAATCTCCTCCCATACACCAACTATAACCACAAAAACCAAACATGAAACTGAGCTCATCTCAAAAGAAAGGTTGGAGAGTTGAACATCACGCTATAAACAGTTGTTTGTTAAGGCTTTAGAGTCACCCGTAACTTATATTTCGTTAAAAAATAACATCGTGCTAAGATGTTAGAACAGCTATTTCCTAAAGCAATTTCATGGGAAAGTTAACATGATTTTCACAAGTGCTAAGTACGTTTTCCAATCTTTTTAGGTAATTATTGACCATTTGAAATAAATATTTAAAAATCATCCCATATATTTTAAGACCATCTATCTTTTAAAATGTGTAAAATAATTAGGACCATCAAATATTTTATTATAATATTAAGGCATTTTAAAACCTTTAATGTAATTCTTAGTTCCTAATATAGGTAAGCTTAATTTGATAAAAATGACATGTCACTCTTGATTTCATATCTAGTAACCATTCAGTGATTTAATTAATTGTTTAAAGTCCTCCATTGAAAAAAAGATCACCAAATGATACAACCATTATATGTTTACTCACAAAAGAAATCAAAATAAAAAGACAAGAGAGAAGAACTATATCTCCACTCCCAACTAGCAAACTTGTAACCAGTATTGGTGTAATGAAACATAAAAAATATATAAAGAAATCATAAGAACTATACTTTACCATATCAATATCAAACCTCTGAACTGCCAGTGTAATCTGTGGGGCCAAAAATACATCAGCCTGCATAATACATCATTTACTTTGTTAGATATGCCTTTCCTGGTTGGAAGTCAAGTGTTTAACTTCAAAATATCAGAAAACTTCACTGTTTCCAGTTAGATCGTTGCATTAATCTAATCGAGCATAGTAAACATTTTAAATGACAAAGATGGGTGTGAAAAAGATAAGGCATATAAACCTTTGAAGAGAATGAATGTGCAACAAGGAACCTTCGCTACAATGAAATTGAAATTCACTTTGAAAGGAGCATAAATCTCAAAGTAGAGAGAATTATATAATGCTTGAAACTCGTTTTGCCAGCACACTGAAATGTCAAAATCTATTATAAATAAACCCAGAATAACAGTTAAAGGGTAAAATTGGAGGGGAGGAAAATGTCCTGCCAGATTATGAGGAAAAGGTAAAGTAAGTTTCCTTTACAATTTTTCTTTTCTCCCTTCAACAAATAGCTTAGCTTCAAGAAATTTTCAGGAATTGACATCATTGACCACAACATGGAACAGATTCAAAACAATACATTCAAATCATAACCAAGCAAACCATTATAGTAAATAAAAAGAGAAAGAAGGATTTATGGCAACATGATTATACCATACCATATAGATATGTTCCCCTGTGGCATATGTACCAGCAAAGTCCTTAAGTAATTTTTCAAGAGCTGGACATTGTCCAAGTAAAGTGAAAGTAAGAGAACTAAATAAATATTGAAACAATTTCAAAACAAGGAAACAATATTATAGAAAATGCTTACCTGAGAAACCTTTGTCAATGGTAAATTGGGCCCATGGTTTTGATTCTGCACCAAACATTTTCTCCATATCTTTCTGTAGAAAAATGTAAGTGTCAAAAATGCAAAATATTTTAGCATAAAGCCAATCCAAACATTTCAAATCATAATACTTAAGAATGTACCAGAACATTAAGCATATGAAGAGGCTGTATACTAGAGTGAATAACACTTGCTACCTGTAAAATAATATAATGATCAGATACTAACCAAGCCACAGAACCACACATGATCTAGCACCTTCTCACAGCTAGGGCACAATGATTTGAGCCTGCTAATCTATCAGTCTCAGAATATTTCCTTTCAGGATATATATTCAAATTACAGATTGGACTGGAGAATCATTTTATAGAGAACAATTTCTTACAATGTACGGTCTTTTTATATATATTGCATCCTACAGAACTCAGATATTTGGAAACCTCTATCTATAATATTTAACTATAACAATTCACAAGATTGGCTTTTTCCCACTGAATTGCTTCGGAAGATACCAAACCAGCAGGATTTGCAGTTAAAAGCAATCTTGATTCAACACATTTGTGTTGCAAATTCAAATCAATCACCTTGAATTTTACCTGAAGATTGAGAGCTCTGAGCTGAGGATCAACTGGCAACAGTGGCTTTTGCTTATATTTTTCCTCCAAATGCTAACCATAAAAGAAAAAGTGAAAGATATAAAGTTGCAATTCAAATAACAGAACACCAATAGTAATTGGGGACATGCATGAAATTATTGAAAAGAAACTCAAGCATCAGAATCCCATATTTTCAGAAATAACCCAAGTCACCAAGAAATTAACCCACAAGACTGATGTAATCAGATGATAGAAAAAAATTAGTAGTTTCTGGAGTGGAATTGAATAGAGTACTCGATATTTTCAGTACGTGTAGTTGTAGCTAGACCTACCAGAAAAATTGCATAAGAGTCTGAAACCACCACATTATCATCAAGTAATACTGGAACATAGTGCAGAGGATTCAATCTCTCGAATTCTGAAATTTAAGCAAAACTGAAAGGTTTTTCAGTCAAACAAACTTAACTAACCACTATTAAGTTTGGTTCGTAAAGCACTACATATATCATAGAGCTGTGAAGTCACCTGGACTATTCTGCTCTCCTTTTGAAAGATCCACGGCTTTGTACTCATATGGAATCCCTAGTCATATCAAATTTAAAAAAAAATGAAAAAAGACAAGTAAAGTCAATCAAGAAACCTGAATTCCTTGTGTCCAATTCAACATTTTCTGGAGTTATAACCAAATCCAAAGCGCAAATCAAATTCCGGAATTTCCATTGTACACCGATATCAAGCATAGTTATTCTCGATTGAAAAAAAAAAAACAATGTTGTAAATGTAATGGAGATCATTCTGATGCGAAGAATTGTGTGTCTGGAGAGGGGGGAGGGATCATTCTATCAGAATTTCAAAATAAAATCCTAGAAATGGAAAATGATAAAAAAAAAAGAATTCATTTTTACAATTGCAATGAAACAAGGGGTTAAATATAAACAGAGAAAGAACAACATATCAACGAGAGCAACGTTTTCCAAGGAAAGAAATTAAGTGCCTGTGGAGAAATAGGTTAATGTTGTGAAATAATTTTAAAAAAAAATCACTCAGTTCAAAAGCTAAAGCAATATAGATTCTTTTTTTTTTTTTTTTAAGACCATTGATATACAGCTATCTTTTACCAGAGTCAATACTGGTATTGGCGACAAAGCTTTCAAATTAAGTCAAACACACAGAAGAACCGAGTGTAACTGTTAATACGGGGGGAAAAAAATAAAATTAAGTAAAAAAAATGGGTGGCGAAAGAACCCTTGAGGCACAAAGCAAAGCGGATACGCCAAGAGCAAGAGCTGTGGCAGTAAGAATAGAGCACAATAGTGGATGGCAACGATGCATTGTTTGCATGGGCACTTCTCTGCGTTGCATCAATAATTCAATTCATATTCATTTTCCAAAATTTTCAAAACATGACAATGAATCAATAGTGATCAGTGAAAGAAAAAGCACAAAGAAGAATTACCCGCGCATCTAGCTCCATGTCTGTCTGATTCGGCTGCTATAATCTATCGATTACTCGTCTTATGTATGCACTTTCAACAAAATCTATTTTGCGTTGATAAAAATCCGCTCAACAACATAAACTAAATTAATTATATTTTTTTATTTTTAATTATGCGACACTCGTAAACAAGCTTATGTTCCAGTGCTTTATAACCACGTTATATTTTTTTAAAAAAAGAAAAAAAGCTTAGTCCATATAATATATGTATTTTCAATTTGTTAGTTATATAATACATGTATTTTTTATTTATTTATTTATATTCTTTTATTTTCTTCCTGCCTTATAGTGTCCGTATTAAGTGATAATGTCATTGATAAAAAAACGGTTTAATGTTGTTCAAATAATAATTAAAATAAAATAAATTTATTTTAAATACACTGACAGTATAAAAATGATTTATATTTTTATCCAATTACACATTATGATAAATTTGTTAATTTTTATAATAAATATTTTTTAAATATACATAATTTTCAATTGATTAACATTGTAAAATTTATTACACCAAAGTGCATAAAAAACTTTCAATATAAAAAATTACAATTTTAAAGAGACCGAAATAATGCCGTGAATTGACTGGGTAACATGTCACAGGAACTAAAATAAACAAAATTTATAGACAAAAATAAAATAAAAAAAATGAAAAGTCGCATATTTCATCGGACTAAACTTTTTTGCTTCAAATCCTAGTTCTTGTAGATTGAAGATAGTCTTGTCCCTGATAAAAGCTTCTAGTCATGGCAACATTCTTCCGTGCAAATAAACAGAAATTACGGATCAAAGAACTGATTAGTTCGTTGAATTGTATATTTGCAATCTTTCCGTTCAATGCATTCACAAGAAACAAAAATGTTTTAGTGCTGTGAAAGGAAAAAAATGTAATATTTTGATTTTCTGTTTCTTTCCTTCTTATATGATATATTATGCATATTTTTTCTTGTAAATTTATCGTGTATATATAGGTTCAATTATAAGATAGTGATTCTACCAAAAATATATTTGATGAACTCATACAGTCAGCTATCGGGGCTACTCTTAACAAAAAATTAAAGCATTTGAAACATATTTGGCACTGATCGAGGAAATTGTCCTAACTTCTAGTTGCTCCTAAATGTTGACATAAATTTGTTATGCATCATCAAGGCTGGACTACATACAGAAAAAGATCAAAATTCAATGGACCAGCATACAACTTTAACATCACACAACTTCACCATATTTGGTACAGTCTGGTTTTGACATATATCCTCATCAAGAATTAAAAAGTTTCATGAATTAAACACGTATGCTTGATGATTTTGAGCTTGCCAAATTCTGATTTCTCACAAATGAAATCAAGCGTGAGGATCCTAGGTGACTACTGAGTACAGATAACATTTAGTTATTTACAATGTTTTCCTATATTTTATCAAAACAGTTGTTTATACAAGATATCTAATCATTAGAGAGGCAAAAGAATGAAGCTCTCAGACATTTCAAAACATGGTGAAGGAATCAATCAACTTTTGGTTCAGATTTAACCAAGAAACTTCTGGCTTCGTCATCAGTAATTTCACTGTATAAAGAAACCAAATAACAAATTATGATCCAATAAAAAAGAAAAAAACACTTATATCAATTGAATCATGAGAAAGTGATAATACAAAAACCTGTCTATAGCTTCTGATTTGGAGATCAAGGTGAGCTTCTTAGAAGCAAGATATTCACAGAAACTATGAAGGCTTTTTTTCTCTTGACAGAAATTACATATATGTTTAAGGAAATCATTGAACTGTTTTGGTTCCTTCACAAACAAAAACATTGTTAATTTAACAAGTTAAAAAGCCAAGGCAGATAAAACAAAGAAATCCAAAGAGTAATAACAATTGAATTAACGGTTGAACTGGGAAAATCCTAACCATCTTTTATGTGCCAAAATAAGGGAGGTGGTTACCTGCTCAAGGATGCAACCCTTGCGAAGCACAACTAAACATTCCAGTGCTTTAGGATAGTTATCCCCTTCATGGGAGTCCTCCACCAGATCAAATATTTTATTTTTCATTTCATTAATTGCTTTTACAATCCAATCAGGACTGTCTCTGCGTGAAATCAAGACTTCAAAATCTTGAATGGGAGTCACATCACCTATTTTCTCGACTTTAACAGATACATTTTCAATGAGATTGGCTGGTTGAGCAGTAATGTTTCCTTTAGCCTCTTCATTTGAAAAAGATCTCTTTCCTCTCAATAAGCGCCTTGACTTTTTCTACAGCAAGATATTTCGAATGTAAGTCACAATTTATGTTTGTAACAAAAATGATCAAAGAACCCATTCTTACCAAGGGATTTCCTTTTAGTTCAAAAGACCTAGAAAATGAGTCTATTGCAGATTTGTTTTGCAAAATCAGGTCAGCATCAGGCTCTGTAATTTTCTTGAGCGTGTCATCAAGAGGAGGTACTGCCGTGTCTGGATCCTTTGATTTCAACTCAAGATAACGATAAAAGCGCTGAAAGATTGAAGAAATATATCTGTTAACTTTATCTTAAGATTACCCTTTTTGGGGGGACAGGGGGATAGTTTATTAGAGATCAATGCTATTTTTTTCAATGGGGTAATAAGCTGATTAACTTTTAAAATATACAAGATAGCAAGAATTAAGCATAAGCATACTTCTCCACATCTTAAACCATCCAGTACAATCTCTAATCAACAAGACATGCTAAATGCAGATTCACACCTCAAGTAATGATCATAACTTAAGTTAAAACAACCCCAAGTTAAAAATAATCCTTCTGACAGAAAAAAAAGAAAAAGAAACATAAGAAGAAAGAAACATGGAAATATAGGTGAATAAAGGCAGAAATGAGAACATAAACCAGAAACACATGAGTGGATAGAATATGTACCTCTAACACTGGATTTGGTGTAAAGTCAGGTAGCAAAACTTTCTCTTGCCCGTGTGGTGCAAGATCAAGCGTTTTTATGAAGTTAGCTGCAGCCTCTAACTGTTGCCCATTTGGCTGCCATGATGCTGGGAAATTACTGAAGGAAGGGAATTGAAACTCACGCACATCCTCAGCAAAAGGAAGTACATTTAAGTAAAATGAATCAGGCTGCACAGCATAATTACAGAAGCAAGAAATAAATAAAAATGAAGAGGCAAAATAGAAGCCAGTACAGATAAACCAATATAAAAAACAAGAAATAAAGAAAAAACCTACAATATTTTCTCTATCAGATAAATTGGGTGTCAAGACCCCAATGAAAACATTCGCTTGTCCCTGTCTCCAAACACAACGTAATATTGCCACCTTATTCATTTCCTTCATAGCCCTTGCTACTGCAGAAACTGCAAGCATGGCTCTTGTATTTCCAGGTTCAGGTAGGAAAACATATACATCTTTCATGTAATGGTGTCTTTTGTGAACATTTCATTTTCAGACAGGAAGAAAAGAAAAATAAAGAGTCAGGAAATTTCCATTAACAAATTCGAATCAAATATATTCTTTTAAAGCATATACAATCTTACCTAGATACATTAGAAGAATCAGTAAATCCCAAAAGCTTCACACCCTTTTCCGGTTTGAATTTAACAGCCTCCCACTCAGCAGAGGATACAGGAACTATTTGAGGGCCATAAGGGTAGCCTTTAATTCTTTGGTCTGGGGGGACAACTTTGCCAGGACCTTCAGAACTCTTGTACTCATAATCTATTTTGACTTCGTGTGTAGCAAATTTATCATTTGGAGGAGCCTTATCAGAATATTTCTTCAGACTAGGAAATTTTTCTTCTGCTGTTTTCTTGTATACCATTACCTGATTATCATTAACATTTACATGAACAAAATACATTATTTACTACAAATGTTTTATTTAAAAGAAAATTGGATAAAAAAAAACCCATTTGCATGCAGCACCTACTTGCCAGATTGAGAAGAAAGAAAATAAAGACAAAGTAAACAAGTAATCTTCAACTGTAAATTCTGTGTACAAATCATGATATACATAACTCCAAAACAAATTATATTCATTATTCTAACATAAAATTAAAATAAATATGATGTTAAATATTAAGGTGCAGATGCAAGAAAAAACATTGGCTACACCTGATGAACTCCAAGGTTCCACTTGAAGCTCTTCTCCAAGGATCTTCATCTAACATCTTCAATTAATCTTCAAAC
>JAMLFT010002475.1:0-25381 GCA_026544285.1 Pachyrhizus erosus | reverse complement strand
AATATTAATTCAATTTTTTAATTAGTAAGTATAAAAATATTAAATATTAAAATTGATGAAAATTTATTTTAATCATTTTGTTCATAATAAGTTAAAAATAATGAGAAATACATAATAATATATAATTAAAACAATGAAAAATGATTAACATTAATGAAAAATACATAAAGATAAAAAATTATGTAACATTACATAAAATTAATTTTTATTATTTTCTTTATCTAAAAATGTTCTCAAATATGTTTGGCCAAGTTTGTTTGAAGTTGTTAATGTTTTTGTTTATCATAAAGAATTGTTCTTCTTTGTACATATGTTGGAACAAAATTAGATCAAAATTCTTAGATATTTCAATTGTTGAAATGACATTACTTACATTATCATAATGAAAATTATTATCATATGTGTGTTGTTTATCTTTAAAAATCATATTATGCAATACACACATACATTATATTCTTTATTGTGTTCACATATCAAATTCGTGACAAATCATACAAAATTAAAAAATGATATTAAAATATTTTAAACACTTGTTTCACGTTTATTTCAATTAAAATTATAGTTTTACCTCATAAACATGATGTAAACTTTTATTATGTAAATCATTAAGATAAAACTTTGATTTTAATTAAATAATTTTAAATCTTTCTACAACATCCTCTTATTAATTCTCTTACTTATTTTGTATGGTATGTACTAAATGTGTTTTATATTTTATCGATATTTAAGGCATTTGTTATTTAATATTTTTTTTATAAACAAGTAAGCAGATTAGTGGAAAGATATAACATTACTCATTTTGATTAGTAACCACATCCAAAGAACCTATTTTTACTGTTTGCAAAAATAGATTCAAGCACTTTCATTAATAATAACTGGCTGAATACAACAAGGCATGAGATTAAAAATAGTGGGACTAGAATAAGAAACAGCTACCCTTGCAAAGGCATGAGTAGCTACATTTGTTTGTCTCCTAACAAATTCTACTCGATGGAAAATTTAAAAAAAGATATTTACACTCATCCAAGATGGGTCCAATTTCAGAAGAATCATATCTTGATTGATTAAATTTATCCACCACGACTTTGCAGTCAAATTCAAAAATAATGTGACATACCCATATCAACAACCCATTTCAATGATTGTGGCAGCCCCATTGCTTCACACTCCTCAACTTGAAAAGATTGGAATATCCAAGTAGACTTTTGGTTCAATTGTCTATTGTCATGGATTGGAATATCCAAGTAGACTTTTGGTTGAATTGTCTATTGTCATGGATTGTTTAGCTAGCATCCAATCCTCCAAATATTGTCTTGCTCTGCTAACAATTTGCTGCACTAACACAGAGTTATTGTCCCACAACTTCTCAAAATGATTTCTCCACATACTCCAAAGAACCTCTTGAAATAAAGCACGCTTAGGAGGTTCTAGCAAACTCCACAAACTGAAGCATAGGTCTTTAAAATTGTCATAACGATCCAACATCAAATTGATGCTCTCCTATAAATTTGACTCCCTCAAACAATTTTGGCTCACTCCGGATGCAAGAAAAAGATGTTAGCAATTTTCAAACGACTGTTGCATAATGTACATATTAAGGTGCAATACCACCAAAAGAACTTAAGAAATTACAATTAAGTTGTTTTAAAATTAATCTAGATGAATTTTAAATACTCAGAAAACAAGATATGACTTTTAAATTAATTGTTACAAATGTTAATAATTTTTATCATTATATAACAATTCCTAATTGGACTACAATGTAAGAAAAACTTATCTATTGTCAATACACTATAATTTGTTAAAGACCATATCTTTACATTATGTAAATAAGGAAACTTGTAACAATGTATAGCTAGTAATTAGGGATTCTTAGAGATTGTATCCTTAGTTATTCCCTTGTTATAAATAATCAGTATGTGTGTAGGATGGAGCACATAATTCAATTTTCTTTATGATACTTTGAATAATAATTATATCCATGATATTATATTCCTCTATATAAAAAAAGTACTTATATTTTTTTTTATAATTATTTGTTTCTTAGAGTTTAACATGTCAATTTAGAGTTAATTTTTATTGTAAGACATGAAGTGTTATTTGAAAATAAATTTGTAATATAGAAGGGTTAAATTTAATGAAAGGTTAATAATGTCATTCTATAAAGTAAAAAAGGGCATGTGAATGAAAACTAATTAAATATCATTCTACATTACATTGAATCTCTAATTCTACTTCTTTGGAAAGGAATGGTGATTCCAAACTCTTAGAACGAGGAATAAAATGAAATAAGAGAAATTTTATGAAACTAAAAAGGTGCGTGTTTAAATGGAGTATTTGAGAATATTTTTAAAAAAGTTAAAATTTTAAGAAACTTAATTGATTCAATTGAAAATCTATGAAATGTAATAAGAGAACTTATACATTATGTTTAAATAGAGTGTTTGAGAATTTTTAAAAAATTTAAAGTTTAAAAACTTAGTTGTTTTAATTGAAATTTCTTCATTTTTAAATTAATTGAAATTGCATGCATAAAATAATTACATTCTTTTATTTTTAAAATTTTGTTTCAATAAATAATAAAAATCTAATTTCTAAGATTTTTTATTTTCATAAAATAAATAAATTATTTCATTTTTATTACTATCATGTACATAAGTTAACGTGTTCTTTCAGCTTAATTAATTATTTCAAGTTTGATTTTGAATTTATAATTTCACTTAATATTAAGTGAGAAAACTTTTATCACTTGTAATAATTTAGCTTAGCTTAAGCCAAAAAGTGTTCCTCATAAAGAATACTTGTGATCTTAAATACACAAAATAAATCCTTTATTTCAAAAAAGAAAGAGAAGAAAAAGAGAAAAAATTGTGAAAATCTGGATTTTTAGATGGAACTTAAAATTATTAAATTTTACTTAATTAAAATTTCCTTTTAAAATTCGTAAATTTTAGATTTTATTTAATAAAATATCCAAACAATAAATTTTAATCTAAAGAATTTGAACACCCCTTTAAATTACTCTCTCTCTAAGATACTTCACACAAACACATCCATAAAAGAAATGTAAGGATTTTAATATATTTTTTTAATGAAATCATGTCTTACCGTTTACTATTTAGTAAACAAACTTTTACTTATTACAACTGAATCTCTAACTAATTAAATATTCTAACCTTATAAATTTTAAAGTATTGTTATTTATTTATTTATTTTTAAAATGTTATTTAAAAATATTGTTAACTATAGTATTTAACCTTAATTGTCCTTTCTTCACAATAGTTTTTCTCTTCGCGAGTAGTTTTAGTCTAAAGCTCAAAGCTCATTTTCATACCTGCGTTGTATCAATGTTAAATTGCCTTTCCAAGTCCTAGTCTTGTCGTCATTCTGTTGATCTCCATTCTACATATTGTGTCCTTGGTTTGGCTTCATCAAGGTATTTTGTGTAGTCAAGGTTTTGATAGGTTTATTCCCTTTGTTTATCACATATTTTGGATTGCATTATGTTGTCATATTTGGCTCCATTAAGGTATATTTGGTCGTGGTCCCTTTATTCTCGATAGGTTTCCTATATTAAATTCACATTTGTTTAACAATAAGAAGAAACAACTCGGACCATTTGACACTGTTAGTTGATAGGAGATGTCGATTGGACTTAATAAACGGTCTTCAATTTCAAGAACTATTTTGATATTTTAATAATTTTAAGAACTAAATTGACATCACACTACAATTTTAGGAACTCAAATAGTGATTCACTAATCTCTAACAACATATTTTATTGGAAAGGTAATAAGGACATGGGTAAAATAGGCGAGATTCAATCTTCGACCATCTCAAGAATCTCACACCCCTCCCTACAAGCCTTCAATGTCGTCCTCTCCCTGCCCCCTTCTTAAAAAAAATAATAATGAAATAGAAATCATGTATTTTATCCCCTAGCTAATATGAATGAATACTTCCAAGGACATGCAACAAAACTGAACTTAAAAGTGACGAATGAAGCCATAAGAGGAGCATTTGGTCTTGTTGCTCCCAAGCAACATATGTAGGATTAACAATTTTTGCATCACCATCTAATTCATTGAGAAATTGCAAAGAAATATTCGGACAAACAACAAAATGTTGAAGGTGATAAGTCTTGATGACCTGTTCTACTTGTTGGTGCCACAAAAGAAAATTCTTTTCATCTAATCTTTTGATATTGTGTGAAAGTAGGTAATGGATGCATAGGAAAAGGGTGGATAAGGTTCTTCGACCATAATTGGACCTTGATACCATGTTAATGGTTCAAAGAGAAAGAAGAAACAGATTTGGTAAACGTAAAAGTGATTTCATTCAATCAAAGAATAATGATACAATTTATGTATCCATTAGAAGTGGTTATAGAACTAATTGCTTAGGCTAGGGACAATTGTCTGCTATTGCTAAGCTTATACTTGAGAGATAGTAGCCATAGGCTGATGTCAATACAACATTATTTCCCAAATATTTTGATTTGCTTCATATTTTTAGGAAAAGTATTGTATTTATGATGTCAATGGACAATTATGCTTGTTTTTTACCAAACTAAAATGATTTGGCGCCTACGATTTTGTTTATTTCCTCCATTTTACATGTAATTAACTGGAATTTTATTAACTTAACTATATTATTATTAATAAATAATGCATGAACATTCTATATCATTTTACACATTGAAAGAAAAATAAAAAGAAAAAAAGTATAAATATAATAATACATAATATGGTATATAAAACGAAAGAAATAAAAAGTGTCAAATGTGTATTTGTAAAAATGAACTGTTCGTTTATCATAGTTCATTGTTGTTTTATTAATGGTGCTTTTCTTTTAACCACCCTAATTAAAATGATCTAACCTAAAACTTTGAAAGATATCAACTCTAACTTAAAACTTTGAAAGATATCAAATCTAAGATTGAACATCGCACCGGTGAATCGAGCGAGTGACTACTTTTTTTTAACTCACTTTTACATGTTCATTCATTTTCACCTTAAGCCGTGCTTGAGTTGACTCATTTTAACAAGTCTAGATATATGCAGGAGAAATACTCACACCTTGCATACCATGCCAAATAGGGAAAAAGATATAGCATGGGGCTTTACTTGGAATTCACACAATAGTATATATAGGGGTGAAAAACAAACCAAGACAAGACAACATAGTAGAAATATGAAAAAATAAATAAAGGAGAAAAGAAGGGGAAATAGAATATTCACATTCTTTGCTCCAGTAATTGTCAGATTTTCTACATTGCTTACTCGTCAGCCATAGCCAACTCCAAGGCATAGTCATCTCTTTCCTGTAAACAATTTCCGGGTTAAAAGTAGCATAATCAAAGACAACATACCCTTAAAAAAAAAATCAGAAGACAACACAAGCCGTTTCGTTCCAAAAAAAAAGTCACAAACAAAACTTACCACTGGTCCTCGAGCAAAATAACGTCCAAATTGAAGCCAATATACCTGTATGTGCCCAGGATTTATTGTGTTCACAACCAATATTCAGTAACAAATGATAACAAAATCAATAATAACAATAACAACAAAATTTTTATCTCACAAATCCCAACAAATGATAATAATAACAACAATTATGAAAATTTTTATTTCATATACGATTTGTTAAAAAAAATGGGATTAAAAAAATAAAAAAAGAAGGGATAGAACGCTAAATAATAGGATACTGAATTATCAATATACAAACCCAAGAGTTCTAGTTATACTAATAATGAAGTCCTAGTGAATACAAACTCAAGCCTCTACTAAGACTAAATAAATAAGAAAACAAACATGAAATGCAATAAAATGATAGGAAAACCCTTGATTGTCGTAATTGGTGCACAACCAAGATAGAAAAGAACCATAGAGATATAGGCATCTTTGCAGTGGATTCCAAATTTTAAAGAATTAGACAACGAGAAAATTGTTAGGAACAATGCAATAATAAAAGAAGAAAATAAAGGAGAGAGAGAAAAGACTCAAGAATTTAACGTAGTTCGACACATAATGTATGTTGTTTACGTTCACAACTACACTAGAAAATATATAGTATTTGGTGTGTCTAAAAGGTTTAAAGGGGTTGCTTATATAGAAATATATGAGCAATGTCTCTCATCATTTAAACGATGTGGGACTAAAACCAAACTACATATTTCTAACAATTCTTCCACTTGGAGTTTGATTTACACTACCACCTAGTGTAGTGCCTTCATCATCAATTATTCTCGAAGGCCAATTAAAGTAATACAAAGCCTCAAGTTATCAATTGCAATGTTCTTAGCCAACATCAGTCGAATCACACCAAGTGTCACCTGCTAGCAACTCCCAGTTTAACTACTCCATGTCTTCTGGCTTCTGCCCCGTTAAGGGCTAATACAACTTCTTCTGATACAGATAGTCTTCTATCTGCATCTTCCAGAATCCGAAGTCTTTGCCTTCAAACTTCTCCAACGTTGTCGAATCACATCAAGTGTCTTCCGATCTAGCAACTCCTAGTCTAATTGCTCCATGTCTTCTAGTTTCTACCCCGTTAAGGATTGATACAGATAGTCTTCTATCTGCATCTTCCAGAAGACGAAGTCTCTGCCATCAAACTTTTCCAACGTGACTATTGATCTAGCAACTCCTAGTCTAACTACTCCATGTCTTCTGGCTTTTATCCCATTAAGGGTTGATACAACTTCTTCTGATACAAATAGTCTTATGTCTCTGTCATCAAACTTTACCAACATCAATCGGATATCTACCAATCTAGCAACTCCATGTCTTCTAGCTTCTGCCCTGTTAAGGGCTGATACAACTTCTTCTGATATAGATAGTCTTCTATCTGCATCTTCTAAAATCCTAAGTCTCTGCTATCAAACTTCTCAATTTTCACCTTCCCTTCTTCCAAGGTCATTGCTCCTGCTGCTTTCTAAGAAATCTCCCACTATTTCTCTAAATTGAGATTCTCGAAAAAAACAAATCTTTTTTTGTGAAAGATCAGACAAAGTCACAATCACAGAGCATACTAAGACATTGGCTTTGATACCAATTGTTAGAAACAATGCAATAATAAAAGAAGGAAATAAAGGAAAGAGAGAAAAGACTCAAAAATTTAACATGGTTCAACACACTATATATGTTGTCTGCTTTCACGACTACACTAGGAAATACATATTATTTGATGTGTCTAAAAGGTTTACAAGGGGTTGCTTATATAGAAATATATGAGCAATGTCTCTTATTATTTACACAATGTGGGACTAAAATCAAACTATATATTTCTAACAAAAATGACAGGACATGGTCACAAAAGATGGAACTACTTTGATACCATGTCATCATTATAGTATTTAGGAGCTTATAATTATAGTATTTAGGATAACAAAGATAGTTTACATCAAGTACTAGTGAGTACAAGCTCTAGCCCATTGATAAAATGACACTACCAACACTAATAAATATGGGGGGAAAACAGGAAATGTAATCAGGTAATAACTCCTAAGATTGCTTATTCGATTAGATGACTTATTGATTCCACAATACTAATAAAGATCACATAAAAAAAATCGATATTAAAAGGTACAGTAAAGATATTATGGGATGTTCTAGCAATATCCAAAAAAGAAATCTCCTTAGAGTTTATCTAACTAGCATCTTGATAGATTCAAGAGGTAATTTGGGGAAGAAAAACAGAATTCAGAACAAGATGAACAGAAGAATGAGAATTTTATTATCAAGAGATTCTCTTAAATCAATGTGATCTAAGAGAATGTTAAAACCCAGGGCAATTCGAGAGTGCCCCGACCTCTCCCAATAAAGCCCACAACAACCACCTTACTCTTTGACTAAACTCCTATTTTTTCTACTGACTACAACTGAATTGGTTATAACAGATTGATTAGTTAGTTACATCTGGACCCACATCCACTGTACCTGTATTCCTATGACTATACTTCTGTCTTCATACATATACCTTCTTAATGAGAGGTCTTGGATCACATCTATTCAAGCAGTTATCACAAAATGTTTCAAACTATGAATGTAGTCTTGCTCATTACCTCATCTTCATCTTGAGTTTCCACTTCAACATCAGAGGTTGGGAAGCCCACACAAAGAAGTGCATAACCCTGAAATGCGATAACAATTTCACACACTTGTCCAGCTCAGCAATAAAAGACAGTGGAATTTTTAATAACAACAGCAGCAATGATTTTAAATATCATTATTATTATAACATTTTCCCCAAAATTGTTAACTAGTTAACTACTATTTGTGGACAAGGAATGTTAAGTATCATTATTATTATCATAGAGTTTTCCCCAAAGTTGTTAACTAGTTAACTACTATCCGTGGACAAGGAACATTTATTGCAAATGGCACCAAACTAAACCATAGGCTGCAAAACATCTTTGTTTTGTTGTATCGTGTATGTATATAATCTAACTCATTCATGTGTGCAAACTATGCATACAACCACAGCAGGAATATACTAGAAATAAGAGTCAAATAGCTGTACTTCTAAGTTTAACTTAAGCCCTTATTTTGAATAAGTAAATCCTTTTCAATTGTCATTCCCATTTCTACTTTCTGACTTTTCTGAAAATTATAGTGCAAGTAAAGGTAACAATGGAAGAGGATAAACAACAGAATACAAATATTTTTGTCCAGGTTAATATATAGGAAACAACATCTCATTAATAGAATGGTCTGTATATATACATTGGTTCATAGTTACATTTGATTTTTGTTTAGGTTTTATGAAAAAAAGAAGGAAAATAGTTACCGGGAAATAGTAAGTACTAGTTCAGTGCATTTGCACTATGAAAAAAGACAAAACTTTCAATGTCCTCTTATTTGCTAAGGGAATAGGGTAAAATTATTAACAGGTTAGACATCAGACTAATGTGTTCGGTGTTGGCATCTCAAAACATGAACGAAGCATACGATTCTATACCACCAATTCATCCTCCTCTACTCTAAAGTAACATGCACAAACTTCTTAGAATGATACAAAAGAGAGTTGAGAGAAAACAGAAAAAAATCACTATTTTTAATGTGTTGAGAGGAACAACTTATTGCTGTCTATAGACTGTTATAGTTGGTTAGATTCATTTAATCAACTATTAATGAGATGCAACAGAAATATAATAGAATATAACTGTCTGACAAAGATAGCTCTAACCAATTAACAGAATCCATTATACTATGCAGTATTCTAAAACTATATTGCTCTATCATGATTCCTGCTCAATATCTTCTTTTACTCTCAAAACTTCATAAAATAAAAATGGGAAAAATATTGATTGTTGGGTATATCATGAGAAGTGTGCACTGGTACTTACCTAGTCGAAATTACCAATTCAAGCATGTAATTAAAAAAAATCATAAACATAGAATATAGATAAGTTATGCATGCCTTGTCTTTCAATTCGGCAGATATACCAAGTGCCTCTGGTTGCCTAATCTGTCCATTCTTTATACGTACAGCACAGCTAGTACAACAACCTGCAATAAAAGGCTTCCAAGAAGCAAACAGTATCAGAAAACTAACAATAGCATCACAGACCCAACAGATTTCAATCACGATGGCTATAGAAACATCAGAGGGAACAAGTATCAATAATGCATTGCATTATCTACAAAGATAAACTTCACCATATCATTTTTCAGGGACCAAAATATTATTTAAACCGTTAAACAATTACCATATTTTCCTTGTTCCCAATAACAGAAAAATAAAAACATTCACTAGTTTAAAATAATCACCTTTTTATCTTATTAACCCAGGAAAAAATGGAATCTATCATCAGCAAAGGCCATTAGTAATAATATAGATGGAAAAACCAAATAGGATATGTTTGTAAAATTCTTCAAATAACTTCCAAAAACCTTGTGAAGGACTAACACGTGCTTAGGGATCTAATTGGAACCAGTGAAAATTGAAAAGCATATTATCTCCCAAGAATATGGAAAAATATCAAATTTTGAACTATTGTGCAGATCTTAAAAATAATCAAGATAATGAAACCCATCAAATCTAATAATCTATTCTTCCAGTTCTATCAAATGACAAATGATGAAATCTTAACACTAAGATAACCAGAGAAATCGACGGCCACTGAATGGCAATGCAGGTGCAGTCAAGCAGCAAAAAACCAAGATAATATACCTACGAATTTGTGCGCAAGTGTGAATTTTTTGTTGTAATTTGTGTGTAAAAATATTATTTTTAAAAAGAAGAGATATAAGAGATTTATTTTGCAGAGCTCTATTCCTAGGCAAGACTCTGTATGCAGAGCTAAACTGTAATACAACTTCAAATACTAACAGCATTCTAATCTGGAAAATTATAAACTAAAAGGATAGCAGTAAGTACCATGCCTGCAGGCGAATGGAAGGGTAATATTCTGGGCCTCAGCAGTATGTAATATATATTGGTCCTGCATTTCATGAATCATAGACACATTCACATATAAATTATCAAAATATTAAAAAAAAAAAAAAGATAAAACAATAAGGACCATTAATTTCTTTTCCTCTTAAATCACGGAAAGAACAATAAACATTCAATAGCATGCAGTTGCAAAAGGGAATGGAACAGAAGGGAGCTATCACGTCAACGACAATGGTGGAACGTGAAGGATCGTACCTCAGGCACGACGAACTCGTGAACGATTCCTCGTTGTCTGTCGTGGACTGTGACCTTATGGGTGGGAACATCAACAGACAGAGACTGGTAACCGGTTCCACCCGTCGGCGCCACAGCCGTCTGGAGCTCCGCCGCGGTGGTTCTGCGGCGGCTATTGGAAGGGAACGGTTGCTGTTGCTTGGCAAGTGGAATGGCAGGAGTTCGAAGAAGTGGAAGTGCCATCTTCTTCTTCTTAGCGTTGAAGCAGAGCGCACACACACACACACAGAGTTACGGGATAACGAGAGCGAGGTGAGGAACAATACGCGCGTTCTCCACCAACCGTTGGATTCTCTTCCAACTAATACTCAACACGTGTACGGTTACCAAGGACTTCGCTAAACAAGTTTTATTAACAACAAAAATACTGTTTTAAGTTTTAACTTCTAGATTTAAATATGTTTTTTAATTTCTTAAATTAATATTTATAATTTTAATTTTTCAATTAAATTTTATTTTTTTTATTTTTTAAATTTATAGAATATTATCTTTAGTTTTTCAATTTTATTCTAAAGACTAAAGGAAGCATATTTTAGAAGTCTCTTAAATTTAAAACATGTTAATTTCTTTTATTTTATATAATTTAAGTAATTATTTTCTCAACTGGAGTAACTTTAAAAAGTTTACTAAATAAATTATGCAAGTTATTTTACTTTTTTATATTGTATCAATATTTATTTTATTTTAACTTAAAATTATTAATTAAATGAGATGTGTAACCTTGTTCTAGATTTTTACTGACATATTATTCTCTTTCGCAAGTGTTATATTTTCCACATCAGCTTAAGTAAAAAAATATACTTGAAACTCAAACTTAGAACTAGCTAATACCTATTGAAATCTTACAAGATAGAAGAACATTACTCAATAGTGATAGAAACACAAAATCGATATGAAAATAATTATATAGAAAATTTAAATTTTCCTATATGTAAGCTATTTTGTGAATTAGAGTAAAATAAAGGATTTTAAAAATGTTGAATAATGAACATCTTACAATTTTGCATTAATTTTAAGAAAAAAAATGATAATAATCAAATTGGAATCCATTTTACACAAAAGAAATAAGAAGTTAATGATAAAGGTGATAATCATATTTTTTTTCTTCTTCCATTAGGTCTAATTTAAAAAAAATTATAAACACTTGTAAAAAAAATAAATTTAAATAATAATTTATTTTTAAAAAATAATATTTTTTTTTATTTTATCCTTTAAATAATTTATAATAACATTAAATCATGTTATATAAACTATTTTAATAGTCACGTTACTTATTATATAAATTTTATAGAATAATTATATATAATTTTTTTTGTCAAAATATATTTTTTAAATTTTTATCTCATTAACCAATTTAACTATCACAATTTTTAGTGGTATAATTTAAAAAATAATATAGACTAAAATTAAAAAATACTTGATAAAAAAATTAAAATAAAATACAAATAAAAATTAAATAATCAAAATAAAAAATATATTATTTTTTAAGAATAAAATTGATATTTAAATAAAAATAAAATAAAATAAAATTAAATACAAGTTTTAAAAAAGTTAACAAAGTTTTTTATATATTTTGTATATAAGTTAAAAAAATTAATTCATAAAAAAAAATTATTTTTTATAAATATTTATAGGAAAATTTATTGAAACATAGTCTTAATTAAACAAAAATAACAAAGGAGCTAATCAAATCCACATGAGAAAATACTTCATCCATATTTAAATCAATATAATAAGGAAAGTATGATTTTATATGTATAAAAAATATTTCATCCATAATTAATTATTAGATAATTGTGTAACGTTATTAATTATTTAAATTAAAATCATAAATTATTTTGAAAACAAATTCATCCGTTGGTGTCACAGTAGCCGATAAATTATATAATATATAAAAATTGATGCTTACACATACAAAGGATATATACATTTTATTATTTTATTTACTGAAGAATGTATACATTTTAAGATAGATAAAAAAATAATTAATAAAATTAATAATATAATATGACAGAAAAAAATAAAAAATATTTTTAAAGTATTTATAAATTAGAGGTGTTCCAATATCCCTTCTCATAATATATATCTAATATCTGTGATTTTCTGTGAACGTGGCAGTCTGTTGATGGGAATAACTCTGCATGTTTAACAAGTGGCACGGTGCCTAGCGTGCCATGGTCTTCCCTTTTTATCTTTGCTTGGTTCGCATCTTCCTTTACCATATAAATCCTCCGCCATGTCGAGTTTTCTGTTCAAATTCAAATTGTTCCACACTTGAACTCGTAGATAAATATAGAAAGACTAAGAACAGAGATGCAATCCTCAAAGGAGAAGCTGAAAAACATGGCCAGTGCAGCCAAGGAACAAGTCGATATCTATAAAGCCAAAATAGACGAGAAGGTTTCTTTTAAGCTTTTCCATCTCTGTACATATATTTTGTTCCATGATATAGTGCTTGTCAATATCCTCAAATGATTTCAGTTTATGGGCATAGGCATATATATCAACATATCATGAAGCTAAAATCTTCAACAACAAATTTAATAATGGGAAAAAAAAACTTATTTAGTTATTTTAAAGACTATAAGATCATGCAAAGCTTGTAAAAGTTAAAACATGTAATTTATATGTATGCATATATAAAAGTGTGGAGCAAAGGGTGAATGTTAATTCCATGAGAAATGAAGTCTTACGGGGTTGTGTAGTGCAGGCGGAGAAAGCAACAGCAAGAACAGAAGAGGAGAGAGTGATGGCCCATGAGCTTGCAAAAGCAAAGGAAGCTAAAGCAAAGATGGAGCTGCATGAAGCTAAAGCCAGGCATGCAGAGGAGAAGTTAAGCACCAAGCAATCACATTATCATGGCCTCCACCACGAGCCTCCCTTATTAGGAACTCAGACTCAGTACCAGCAAGGGCACCAGCCACTTGGGGCAGCTCCCATGCCCGGAGCCACTTATCCATCTTATCCACTAGGAGGAAACCCTCCCAGGAACAAACATATATAGATCTCTGCTCTGCAGTAGTTTCTTTCTTTTTTGTTATTATTCCTAGGAGTTTCTCTCGCAGACATAAAATAAGAAGGCTCCTGTGTGTTTCTCTGTTGCTTTTACGTGGTAGATATTGGTTGCCCCCGTTTTGTTGTAGTGTACTTATCTTCTTGTTTGGGCTTTGCACACAAAAAAAAGGGTCTGATTTTAGTCAGAATCCTTCCCTGTATATTTGAGCATGGCTTTGTTTTAGCGAATGTTTTCCCTTTTGTAACGATCATTAAACTGTGTTCGTATGGTTCAGGTGTTATATACTGCCATTATCATTTACGGTTAGTTTCTCTGTATCTTAAATTTGACTTTATATTCAGTAAACATAAGCATAGTTAACCAAAAATTGTATAGCATAATCACAAAAGTGTCACACCGATTCCTCATCACAAAATAACATCAACACCAGGAAACTACAGTAATGCAACCTTTTGATTGCAGGGCCCCACGGCCCCCACCATATCCCCAAGGGCACAAGGCAACAACTTGTATCAATTTCTAATAAGGTTGTTATACCCACTGTAAGCTCATCTGGTGTACATTTCAATATGTACATTTTTTTTATAAAATTTAAATGAAAATAACTAGAGGGAAACTGACTTTTGTCCTCCTTTTTGCTTCGCTTCTTCAGGGAAAACTAATTGTCTGCTAAAGCTAAACTGTATCCCATATTCGTATTTTTATACGAATTGCGAGAACGTCTACCTGGACAAAGGAATCGTTAGTATGACTTTTCATTGTACATTTCCCTGCAAAATTAAACACATAAAGATCATATAACCAATTCCAACATGAAATAATTCAATGAATCATACCTCGATAATAATATCAGTACAATAAATCAATGTTTATGTATAAAAAATATAAGAACAAAATACTAAGTGTACAAGAGAGAGAACAAATCAATTCCAGGTTCCAATAACAAGCTGGCCTTTTGGAACAAAAATATGATAACTGATTTTCACACAAAGAATCATACTGACAGCACATTGATTAACTCCTGAACCATTCATTACATGTTAATACAATAAGCAACTTGGATAACTAGCCCGAACTGCGCCTTATTTGGGATTTTGCTTCAATCTCCACCCAGTAAAACCAATTGTGCCTAGCACCTAATCTCGTAGGATCCTGCTTTTGTAATATAACGAACCCACTCAACGGTATTGTACCCGCTCTTCTCCCACACCTGCAGAGTAAATAAAGAAAATAGAACCACTTTTTATTTTTTGGGTGAATGAAAAAATAGAACCACCCAGTTACGAGAGAATGCAAGAAAAAGGGGTACGATAAGTCGGGAAGGATACCTTGAGGAAACGGACACGTAAACCAGATGCTGTGAACATGGGAACCTGCATCAAGAAATACAGAACAAGTACGTGTAAGTGAAAGTCTGGAAAAACAGCTCCACAAGTGAATATGATAAACTTCTTCGGAAATTTAGCCAACAGCAGAGGATCAATGCGTATCATCAAGCTTGGCCAAAAAGGGGAAAAGGAAAGTTAAAACAAAAATAAATCATAATTTGAAAGAGGATGAACCGAAATCACAAGCGATGTCAAAGTTCACAAGATTAATTTTAAAAGCAACAGTTAAAACTAAAAAATATTATTGAAACACACTGATGATTGAACACAAGTATTACATATGAGCTGCAATTTAAAGCTTCAAACATGTACTACATATGATGCATTTATCACTGATGATAATAACATAAAACACCGGGATGCGAGAACAGATAGAGAATGACGCCAACTCATTTTCATGGAATTAGTGTAAACCAATGACACACCTGAAACTCCATCTGAATTGGTGGCCTTGTCCAAGATTTCTTTTCTGTTATTGTGGAAATAAGTTCAACTTCTGCACTCAAGGTTGACTCAGTTTGCCCAGGGAATTTTCTAATCCTAGAAATAAGGGAAAAGCAACAGATGATAATATTAGAATAGCTAGTCTATTATAATGAAAAACACTAAAAACTACAGTATATATGGAAAAGAATGAGGGGTGCGGAGGAAAGGGTAACAAACTAATAATTGTCAATTGATTCATTTATGAATTTGTTTTTGGCCTAAAGAAACATATTGAATGATGCCCACCAGTAACTTCAAAAATAATTGGAAATTTTTAAATGTGGAATGACAAAGTGAAATACCATAGTTCAAATAATAATCGTAATGAAGAGACACTTACTTCCAAACCAAACAGTCAATAGAGGCATTGTATTTTGCTCGGCCAGATGTAACTGTAAAATTTGTTTTTGCTGTTTGTTTTGGCACAGGAATCTTGACCACAACCCCAAGTGCAAACATTTTTGCACCAAAAACACTCTTTACCTGAAAAGTATGTGCTGAAAAAATAAATGAACATGTGGAGGATGGCATATCATCAAGAGAATGGATACCCAATACGTAAAATTTCAAACCTTAACATTCACTTCTATCCGTGACCGACCAAGTTCCTTGATGGTCGGTAATACTTTGAAGGGAAGATTAACCCCCTCAGTGATACGATACCTGCCCAGATATAAATATATTAGCTTATATTAAACACAAAGTCACAAACCAATGGCAATTTTAGCACAATTATCAATCCACCTAATCCTATATAGCTCGTTATTATTTTGTAATGCCGAGCAATGGTTAAACGAGATAAATTAGAAGGACAAAGGCAGAATTACAAACAGTTGAACCTCCACCCCCACCCAAATAAGTATTAAGAAGCATATTTGCTGTTGATTTCTGAAATTAGATATCAGGAGATGGGATTCAAAGAAAAGAACCTACTTCATTAGCTCAAATTCACCATCAGGTGGTACAAAACTAACGGTCTTCTCTGAGTTGAACCTTGTCAAATTTACACATTGATGGAAAGTGACATCATCAAGCTCGATAGATTTACCACTGCAACATAGATTTGTTGATAAGAGGGGGATTGAAGTGATTTGAATAGGGAAAGAGACAAAACAGGAGGATAAAATATTCTTCAAGTACAGCATATAGAATAGGGACTAAAATGGAAGCACAAGAAAACAAACACTTCATTTAAAACAAATCCTTCTAAATGCTAACATAACAGAAGAATATAAAGACACGAGTATGAAATGACAATATTTAAAGAAAAAACAAATCATAGGCAAGCAAAAAAGGGGAAATAAGTGCAACTGAAGGCTACCTTTTAGTAGGACGTGATTTAAGTTGTGCTTCTTTCTCAAGACCAATCTTGTCATTCAAACCCAACTTTAAATCAGGCATTCCAGAAAGAAAGCACTTCATAAGAATCTTCCCAGTGACATCACAACGCAGAACACTACCTAAACTCACAAACTAGTTAGCAAGAAGGCAATCTAGCAATCATCAATATGGAGAAAGACGAAATCCATAGCCCACCTTTGGAAGACATAAGAAGATTTACACTTTCCACAATATCCAGGAAGACCTGCAATAGGTCAATGTTATAACAGCACAAGCTGGATGACAATAATTGTAAACAATAGTTGTGACACTACCTCATTTTTTTTGTACACAAGGCCCTCTCTCCGCCAACCAACAGCACCAGTAACTTGTAAAGTCGCATTTGGAACAGGTCTATCCGTGGGCTTTTATTCAATGCACACATAATATAGTCAAGAAAAGGATTTAATGGAACACTCAACACAACAGGGTAAACAAATAAGTTAAAAACAAAAATATACAGATAGATAGACATTGCACAACACACTCAGAAAAGTAATAGAAATCGATATCAGCTTTATGGACAGAAGTTAAAAAGTTTGCATCAGCATTTTTTTTCTTATTATAATCACTGAATTTACAACTTCATGTAGAGAAGAGGCGTAGGAAAAGTGCCATAGGAAAAAAAATATCAAAGTAATATAAAATCAATGAAGTAATACAAAACCTGACCACGGGTATAACTCATGCCTTATCAATCAGAAACAGTGAAGAAAAAAGTGAGCCTTTAGTACAAACAAGACAGTTTGTTCCTTATAAATATGAAGCAATTACCAAACAATTTAAAGTCCTCAACAATGTCAACTCAAGTGATATGCATTTGGCAAAAAGGTGTACATCATGACAGAACATAAGCATTACACTTATGGTAACATATGTCAGCGACAAAACAGTACCAAGTGTCAACACAGACTAGATCAATAGAGATTCCATGATCATGTAAATCTCCAATCAAAGGTTGACAATGAGATCATCAACTTAACCTGCCAACCTAGGCAATTTATCCTGAGCCTCTTGTATTTGGAATAATAGAGCAGTGCATTTCTGTCTTTTCAATTTTTTTGTTGGTAGAGTCTGATAATAAAACAAACATAACTACAAAAGAAAACTACAGATGCAAAACCACCTTTTCAACTTTAACATCAAGGAAGTGAAGAGAGAAGCAAAGAAGTTTCAGAAAATGGAAATAAATTGATGATATGGGGCAATTGTCTCATATTTTTTTGACGTTTGGTATTTTCATATATTCATACATTTATGTGGTATTCTCTGAGATTTTTTTATTTATTTTGACATATAAATATCTCCATGTTTTCTCCTATCATGTTCCTATCTGTGCCCTTATTTCTTTGTAGCTACTAGCAACAGTGTTTGCTGGCTAACCTTGGATGAAAATGGGGAACGCACTCCTTCCTGAGTAATATAAAGCTTTAAGATCTCTGGTGAAAGATTTTGTGGGTAACCAAAGTCCATAATTTCTGCAAAAAACAGTATGTATAATCATTCTCCCATTTAATGATAAGTATTTTTCTCTATCACAGAATTTACTCTGGCCTTTATCACTAATCAAATTTTGACTTGGCAAAATATATTTGTTTGTCATTTCAATAAATATACAATAGATTCACAATGCAATGCAACTAATAGTTATCAAGCAGTTGCACATATACAAACACAATCAAACCCACGTCCACTACAATTCAAAAGCAAACCCCTTGTTTTTTGCTTATTTTAAGCACATTAATTTTCATTGAAGTCATGACAATCATTTTTGGTCAAGCTGTTGGGACTTGAACTAATATAATAAATTTAGAGCTTGCCAAAAGCATCAAGAGAGTAAGGAACACATTGTTTCCTTTCCTTCATTTTTGCTTGAATTTTGTCGATTGTCACCATATATAAATGTGTGACTTTTTATATTCTTCCCAGCTAAAAGCCTGGTTATAGTAGTTATCTATATAATTTAATTTGCATTTCGATGATAAGAATATCATTAAAATATATTATAATAAGATGCACAATAGGTACCAGAATAGACATACAAAACTTCTCACTTAAAGAAACTTGGGAAGATGTAACTTTGCTATGATATACTCTTATAATTTCTGAAAGTTTCAAAATTACAGGAAATATAACCCTTGCATTGAGTTTCAAGTTTCAAAAATAACACACAGTAGACAACAATATCAAAGCAAGATCACGGAAGGAAATTAGTTGATTGTCTGTCTAAATTACATACCATCTAGAAGCTCATAAATGAGTACAAAATTATTGCGGATTGCATCCTCATCAAAAGCCCCACCAAAATATGATCTGAACAATGCAACAGCCTGAAAGTAAAAAAAGTACGATTATCAACCACCACAAAGCACAAAGATCATTTTTTTAATCATGAAAGGTAGAAAAACTTTCAGAGAAACCATTCAAAAAATCTAAATAATGTAAATTAAAATTTGGATTTAGATATAGTCCAATGCTGATGCAGTCAATTGATCAAAGGCAACCTCAGCTAGAGAGATGGGGCTTGCGTGCTGATTTTGTTGGCAGAATGAACTCCTAAGTAACTCTCTTAATGACATTGGAAAGGATTTAGTTTCTACTCTGACGACAGATTACAAGATAACGTCTCCAAGACTTATTAATAGGTCAATTGGCCAAATAAACACAGCATTACTGAAATCAATCCAAAGATAAGCAACTATTAAAGAACAAACACGTCAAATTACTTTATATGCACTAGCTCCCTCTTACAGACAGCATTTACATTTAATGAGTGAAACTGAAATGTATATCAGGACTTATACTAGGATATCTGCATCAATTTTATACTCCATTTCTTTGTATATCATTTTACCTTAACACCTGTAATTATTGTTCACCATTTCTTACTAGTTCAGAAAGTTTCCGAAATGTGACAACAGGATGGGATGTAATAAAAGCTTTGTTTAAAATAAATGTCAATATTAGAGTAATTGTTTCTCCGCATTGCAGAGCAGTGCATAAGACGAAGGTCAATTATAAAGGGAAGAAATTTCAATTAGTCAACAGCTGTGAATTTTAAGGCCATTCAAGTTATCATAATTCAGGTCATACGAACAGCATATCCAGAATCTGACTACTACTCTGCTACCACCCACAATATAAAAAGTTTAAAACTAAGGTATCACAAACCACAGGTATATGTGAAAATTCCCATTGACATATTTCAGCAAAATCTGGTTGGCCTAAAAGATGAAGAATATAGTGATTCAAGAAATAAAATCATTGATAGCACCAAAAAAGCTCTCCGTATAGATAATGAAACCAAGAAATAGACGCTATTAAACCCCAATTGATCTACATGACCCTCAGTAATTATACATTTCTCAAGTCAAGCCTGGCACAGTCATCCTCTAAATTCATGGTAGCTTACAGCCATCTTTTCAACAGTCCACACATCATAATTTGGGCTAACTATTAGACTTTACAAGGTTCCTCCCATCTTGTTCACTCAGAGTAGAAGGTAACACCAAACAATCATTTAACAAACATTAACAAGAATCAAAACTTCAATAATTATAAGCTAGTAGAAAGTCATGCACAAGCTGCACCCCAACAAAGCCTTCATCTCAGATAAAGGTAAATTACAGGTAGAGGGGGTGGAGGACCTCAACAACAAACTTGAAAGCGCAAGCGACATTGGCGTTGTTGCTGACAACAATGACAATGTAGACATTGCTGATCCTCATGTAAAAGAAAGAGCATCCGCCAATCTGCCTCACAGGGCAAGTACCAAGCTCCTTCGTTTGCATAATATGCGTCCTAAAAGCATCCACCATATTTCCCCTGTAACAAAATCACGAATAAGCCCTAGCCACGCCAATTGTTTCAAATACGAAACCATGATGTAATCGCTACATACAATACAAGCTAAGATCAAAGCGCGCGTAACAGTTGAAGAAAGAACCACCTGTGTATCGATGAAAACCTGAATGAGAGAGAAAAGAGTACCCGACATCGTCGCGATAGAGGCGGTTGATAAGAACGTCTCCGCGGAGGTTGAGAAAGTATATGGCGGAAGCGGCCACCGGCATCTCCGGTCCACTAAATAGGAATATCAATCGGAGGTTGTCGGATACGGTGGTTCCGCCGCCGATCTGTGGTTTCGAGACGGAGCAGCTAACAGCGGAAGGCGTCGTCGCCGATTTGGTGGATTGGATGCGTTCGGACACGGGAAAAGGTAGCGGGTGAATTTGACAATTCAGGATTGCTGACTATGAGTATGATATGAATTGAAAATTGAAAAAAAAAAGTAAAAAAAATAAAATAAAATAAATCCGGAAAAAGAAAAAGAAAAGACTTGGCAATTACGAGGAAATTTTTGTCTTTTTTATTATTTTACCAAATGATTTCTTGGCTTTATATTAAGTGTCAACTTTTTGTACATATATAATTTAATAATTTTTTATAAAATATCAAATTAATTAATGTAACTGATAAATTAAAAAAGTATAAAATAAATCAAGTTTATGAAAAAAATATGCAAATAAAAAATTAATTATTATTTTATCATCCTATTTTGTTTTAATGAATAGTATATTACTTAAAACTAAATAAACATTCGTTATTAGATATGCTAACCAATTTAATTTGTGTAACATTTATATAAATGACTATAAAAATAATGTCAAATAATGTTTTATCACAAAAATAATATTAAAGATTTCCATGATTAAATAAATTAACTTTATATTTTATAAAAAAAAAAAGTATTAAGTGGTGTAAGAGCATTTTTAATGTAAAAAATTAATAATTTTCTTAATTTAATATTTATAATTTTCATATATATTGTAATGTTATATTATTTTTCATACTTTGAACAAGTCAATCATTCTTTCTCAAATAAAGAAATTTATTGAAGTTTCTTAAGGACTCTAGATGCAACCTCGCTTTTATATTTTGTTATTTATTTTAATTTTATTTAATATATTTTTATAAAAATTGTTAAATAATAAATAAATATATATTAGATCTCAATTAAATAAAAAATTTCAAATTATTAAAACAAATTAATTTTAAAAAATAACTATAAATTTTTTATTTGCTTTTGATAATAGATATTTATGAAAGACAAACGTTTTTTTTAACAAATTTTACAACACAATTCTCAACTAAATGAAAGAGAGAAAAGAAAAAAGTTTGAAAATGTAATAAATGATTTGATAAAAAGAGATAGACACAAAAAAATAATATATAAATTATTGTATGAATATCACATATATTTTTTAATTGTTTTGAATGTTTTGAAAAAAATGAAATCTATGTTCATATATTATATTTGGTTATTATTATAAGATTAATTAATTAATACATTAAAATTAAGAAATTTAATTAATTTAATTAAAAATATTAAATTTTTCTTAAATTAATAATTTTTTAAAAATTATACTTTGAATAAAACTAACAAACATTAACGAAATATTTTTATCTTGTTATCACTGTTATTCTAGAACTTACTTTAATGAATGATGTTTTGTAAAAAAATAATTAATATACAAAACATTTTAGATTAAATATTATAAAAATGATCAAATCACACTTTTAATTTAATCTTATAATAAGAACCGAATGTAATATAAAAAATACTAACAATACACTCTATCTAAGACATCTATTATTAGTAAAGAATTATTGAAAAATAAAAAATCATAAATGAAACTCATTAAATAAGTAAATCAATAAATTTTAATATTTTTAATAATTTTTAGTCAACAATAAAGAGTTTTGAAAAAAATGTATTAGAAACTTTGTTGTTAGCATTTTTTTTCATAAGTAAATGATATATCCTATGAGAATGTGTTTTTTATAAGAATAAAATAATAAATCTAAATCATATAATTATACATGAATGATGAAGATTTAAAGTCACAAATCATTTAAAGTCATATAACTTTTAAAAAGTTTACATTACTTGTATATTTCAATTTGTCTCTCTTTATTTATCTATAAATAAATAAATAGTATCATTTCCACCATCACCATCTGAGACCTTTGTTGGATACCTTCGCCCTATCCACCTCATGCACTGAGATGGACAAACGGGTAAGCCCCCCCTTCCTCCTACAAAACCTGCAAATTGCAAAGTTTATCCTGTGAAACTTGCAATTTTAACGAGTTCTATTTTAACTAGTGCTAGCAACACACTCCCTCTAAAACATCTTATAATGTTAATAAAAAATTAATGAAAAATATAAAATCATAAATGAAACTCATTAAATAAGTGAAATTTATAAATTTCCAAGATTACTAATAAATTTTAGTCAATAAAAAGTAGTGTTAAAAATAATGTATTGGAAACTTTGTTGTTAGCATTTTTCTCCATATGTATAAAGCATATCTTAAGAAAATGTGTTTCTTTTCTTATGAATAAAATGGTAAATCTAAATCATATAATCATATATGAATGAAGATTTAAAATCACAAATTACTTAAAAGATTCATATGACTTTTAAAAAGCTCACATTACTTGCATATTTCAATTTGTCTTTCTCCATCTATTTATAAATAGATAAATAACATCATTTCCACCACCATTGCTTAAGACCTATGTTGGATACCTACACCTATTTCCACCTCATGCATTGCACTTAGAGTTAGACAAGCGGATAAACCCACCTGCAAAACACGTAACCTACAAATCGCAAAACTTGCAAATTGCAAAACCCGTTTCATGAAGCCCGCAAATTTAACGAGTTTTATTTTAGTAAGCTTTCAACCGCACTACTTAGCCTATGAGCTAAACTAGCCAACCCAAATCTAAAAAAAATAGAGAAAAAATTAAATAAAAATATAAAATTTAACTCATTCTTAATCTTAAAATAAACTACAACTCCTTTACTTAATTAATACTAAATTAAAATATTGTATCACCATCACCAATCACATAGAAAGTACTTAATTTGTTTATTTTTTTTATTTTGTTATTATTTTTACTAACACATACATCTAACCACACCCCATGTTTTTTTGTTTTAAGTTATGTGTAAAAAGTCCACGGAGACCCTCGAACAAGTCTGTTTAACCTACAAGCTAATTGGGTTGGGCTAAAAAAACTCACAATTTATACGGTCTCAAAAAGTATAGCTTGTGTACCATATAGGTTGCAAGCTAAGCGAGTGGTCCACAAGCCTAAACTCATTTACCCAACTCTAATTGCAATTTGCTCCACCTGTACCACTTGCACCTTATATGACATCCAATCTCATTGATACAAAAGTCAACATTCAAATGCTTTAATTTATTAAAACCTATATTATTTTATTTAATGAAAATTCAAGTAAATTTTCCACGTGTTATCGTCATAAGAATTATACTAGTAAGCAAAAATATAAATGAATAACGTAAGTACTAAAACAAAACATCATCATATCATAAATAAAAAAAATGTGCAAAGTACATGGAGACAACAAAATACATCTAAAATGGAAATACATCATAAATAGGAATACAATGTGCCATGATCATCATAAGCTAATATCACCAAATATAAGCAAAAAGAATCATAAGTATCTTACCTATACATGAAAACCATGGACCCTAACAAAGCAATTTCCCAACCTAACTATCCTTTATCAAGTTAGTACTCATATTCATCATCCCTTAAATATCCTTCTTCCTTGCCTAATTGATCCTTGATGATATAGGACCTCCTACTACTTAATCCATGGATGAGTATGAGGAGTATTAATAAATCATAGTGAATATTGAGACAAACAAATATGACCTTTAGAAGAGGAAGAGTAATGTGTATCGAGAGGATCCTTTATAGGTAGTGGAAACTATGAAGGCATAGGTTCGTAATCGTTAATCTCAATGGGGTATTACTCATTATTAAGGATAAGAGGGGACGATGGTGGATCCTCAACCTTGCTAACATTTGTGTTTGGATCAATAAGTGCATCAAAAGGCTCGTTTGTAACCGTCTAAGTTGCGAAAGAGTTGTGAGCCAAACAAGAACAAAAAACTTAATAAGTAATGTTGAGACTCCAAGTAATTTGTAATGTAACACCCCAAATTACAAGTATTGAAAATAATACCAAAAGAAAACCCTTATTAGGACTTATTATTCTATTATTTGATTAAAAAAATATCTTGAGTGTTATTATTGTTATTATATCATATTATTTTAACTTGTTGTATCTTAACATTTGCTTACTATATATATATATATATATAATCTCATGATTTGTTTGTATTCATAATTGTAAAAATTATATTGTATCATCATCATATTATTATTGTTCATTATATTTTTACTATTATTGTTATATTATATTTAAATGGTTAATTTAATAGGAATTAGATAATAAAACACTTAGATAACAATTATAGCCCAATAAGGGATTAAGTCCACTAAGCCACATATTTATATTATATT
>JAMLFT010002474.1:0-25381 GCA_026544285.1 Pachyrhizus erosus | reverse complement strand
ATGTTGTGGTTTTGGGAGCTGGACATCTTTTGCCTACTGACCAGCCTGTTAATTCTCAAGCAATGATAGAAGATTGGGTTTTGGAGAGGGGTTTGTTTGGAAATGTGTGTGAGGCAAATGTATCAAGTGAGTCTATACATGTTGTGTAACTATTGAGATTAATAATTAGTTAAATTAAAGTCGTCATTGCAAAGCTGTTTCCCATGGTTAAGGAATAAAAGTGAAAAATGTATTGTTAAGCCATTTGTACTTTGTTAGTAGGTTTAAATTTTTGGTTTCACAAATTATGATAATTAATATTAATGAGTTAAGCTATATTTTGATGGGTTCAAATTTTAAAATAGTGTCTTTTTATATAATTTTTACATTTATTATATTAAATTAGGATTGACTTAACAGTGAAGAGTTGGAGTAAATGCATGAAGATTTAGATTTTATTTTTATTGTTATTATTATATATAAAAAAAGTTATAGGATAACGTTAAAAATTTGTTTTGAGAATCAAAGTAAATTAATTTTTGAAAAGAAAATTTTTTACAATTATTTTAATCTATAAATAAGATTTTGACTAAATTGTAATTTTGATCATTTTTTAATTCTTGATCCATAATTTTGTTTTTCTATTTTTTTCTTGTGATTTTAGTTTTTAAATTTTAAAAATTTTGTAATTTTAGTTAAATCTATATTTTTGTATAGATTTTTTTAATATTTTAATTAATTAAATTATTTTTAATTGTTAAATATTAATTTTCACTTCACCATAATACTGACACATCATTAGTCATTGTTAAGTTAAACAATTAACATATATATAATTGAGAATTAGACAAAAATTATAAATTTTATAAAATACAAACACTAAAATTATAAAAAAAATTAAAAATTAAATGGAATCAAAATTATAATTTAGCATAAATTTTTTATTTATGGGACTTAGAATGAAACAGCGTTATGTAATGTTTTTATTCAAATAAGAAACATTCAATCTTTTCAACTTTATAACAATATATGATTTAGGGTCTGTTTTAGTAAATATATCTATAAACACTTAGGAGAAGAAAAAGATACTTTTTTTATAAATTAAATTAACTTATATACAAATTAAAACTCATATTTTAAAAATAATTATAGAAAAAAATTTCTACAAATTAACACACACATAAATACAACATACTATTAATATCATTGTTAAGGTAATATTATTACATGAAATAAAAATTCAAAAAGTCTAAGTATTAAAAAAATAATAAATCCTTTTTTAACTTATATGTGATTTTTTTTTATTTGTCATGTATAAATAATTTAGTAAATTGAAATTAATTATTTTTTAATTAAATGTATTAACTATGCTTAATATGAGAAAAAAATTATAATTGTAATTAAAATAGTACAATGCAATTAATTTTTAATGAATATCACGAGGGGATATTCATAGGTCAGTTTAAGTTGCATCTGACTAATTCATTATTTAATCTGATTAAAATTTAATAGGTTAGGTTAGGTCATTTGAATTTGAATTTAAAATTATTTAAAATTTTCTAAAAATTGATTTTTTTTTTGCCAAATTTAGCACACTATAAAAATATTATATTCTTTAATTAAAAACAAATACACACTCTAAAGGTATAGTATTTTATCAACTTTTGGTAATATTCCCTGTTATTCCTTAATCATGGAATACAATTTTCCAATAAGAAAATTAATTTAACTGATGATTAATCTCAATAACTACACAACAAATGTAGAATCTCTAGATGCATCTTCTTGCAACACATCTTTAAACAAACCCCTTTCCAATACCCAGTCTTCTATCATTGCTTGAGAATTAACAGGCTGGTCAGCAGGCAAAAGATGCCCAGCCCCCAAAACCACAACATTGGTTAGAGACTTCCAACTTTGTACATACCCAGCAAGCTCTCCATTAACCTTCCATATCTTCCTTTCAGCATTCAGAAACTCCACAATCCCCTCCCATTCCATTGTCTTCACCCAAGCCTCTACTTGCATAACACCAATCCTCAAATCATACTGACCTTGATATAACAACACCCTGGTCCTCTTCACTAGGTCCTCCACCATATACTTAACACTTTTCATCAAATCAGCATGCAATGCAGCCCCAACAACATCACTACATAACTCATACACAAACGATTCATCGACCCCCAACGCCTTCTTCACCTCAGCAATGTTCAAGAATTGTTCAACCAAATCATCCCGGTAAGGTGCTTTCTTTGTATAGTCATACAAAGTAGCCAACCCTGTCATGTTTTGCAACATATTCAAGAGCTCAAATCTCGCATCTGTTGCTTCACTCCAATTCCCCATTTGTGTCAAACGAACTGCTTCCAATTGAGCCTTCTCCAACTCATTCTTTTGCCTCTCGTTAATCAATCCAGCATAATAAGCATTCAAGGCATGAGTAGCCACTTGAGTTTCAGGGTCAGTTAACCCATCCCCAATAGCCAGACCAGCCAAATTCACCCTTTCAAAAACTTGCAACTTTGCATTTTTCTCCAATATGTAATACCCAATAGCAGGCACATACTTGCCAGCATAGCTTTCCCCAGTAATATAAATAGGGCGAAGCTTGAAAAGAGGGTCAAGTTGAACAAACCTGGTTATAGCAGCAAAAAGATGCTTTGCAACACCGTTTTGATCGGTTGGAATTACTTCTGTCGTTGAGGCCACACTGAAGCCAGTTCCAATAGGACTGTCAAGAAAAAGAAGGCCAAAAATTCTATTCCAAGCACCAGGGTTGGGTAGAAGGGTGAGTGATTCGGTGACGCGCCAGGGTCCAAGCTCGTAAAAGTTGCCAATCATGGAGGAGCATCCAGGGCCACCTTGGAGCCAAATGAGAAGTGGGGTTTGGGAGAGAGGTAAAGTAGAGTTCTGGGCTTCATAGAAAGCGTAGAAAATGGAAGAAATGGAAGTGGGGCCGATTGGAAGGTAACCATATTTGTTGGGGAGGGCTTCTTTGGGGAATGAATGGGTTGGTTTTGAAGAAGTTGAGAGAGGTAAATGAAAGAAACAGAAGCAGAGAACCAAAGGGGTGATTGATGCCATGTTAGTCAAGCAGATCAGTGGTTGACTATGCGAGCTTATTGATAGCTACGAATGACTATTAGCTAATAAGCGATGGGTTAGAGTTAGAATTCTAAAAAATTAAAAGAAACACAACACATGTTACGCGAGGGGTTTATTTTATTTTATTTGACCTTTCCTTATCCTTTTTCTTCTTGATGCGAGAATCTGGATGGTGGGAGTTCTTCGAAGAAGATAAGAAACTTTTACTGAAGAGTCTAAGTGTGTGTTTGTATATTCCTTGATAAAATTAATTTTAGATAAATGTGATTTTATATAATACATGTTTGGAAGATACCGTCTAATACAAATATTTCTTCAAAATACCAAAACAACACAGAAGCCAAAATGATACACATCCAGAAAACTTAGATCTATAGGACACCACGTCACTGTAAAGACACCAAGAATTGGTTACAATTAAAATTGATGTTAAAGTAACGTGATGGTAAATTTTTTAAAAAAATATTACTTAGATGTTTTGAATCAAAATTGACTTTAAGTGTGTAATTACTAAAATAGTTTTTAATGTTTATGTATACCATTTTCTATTTTATATATATATATATGCATAAAGCAAAATTTTAGTTTATGTTAATTATTAAATCAAAAACAATATTTGTATAATATATTTACTTTAAAATAGAACCCATAACTCATTAAAAATATTAAAATTAAAAGAAATAGATAATAAAAACAATAAATTAACATGAATAGTCATTATATTATGTGGAGTCTTTTATAAAAGGCTGTCAAGTACATAACCCTCATATTACGGGAGTAGAACGATATTTTAACGTATTTGTAAGGGTAAATTAATTTGATGCACCGTGGACTTTTGGATTGGCATTTGCTTCTTTTCTTAGATACAACATACATGGTCAAGTAACTTATTTAACTTGGCATGATGAGATCTACAATCCCTCAATCACGTGTTAACTAAGCAATAATAACTAGAAAACACAAGGCAGTTTCCCCCTGCAGAATCGAGGATGCCGTTGAGCTCATTTTGTGTTACATGGCCATGGTGGTGGTGTGATTCCACCCACTTGCATCCAATTCTAACCATTATTGTCACCCTGATCAGTGTGCAATGTTTGCTATGGTGGTTCCAGATTTCAAGCAGCAAAGCCACCCTTCCATCTCCTTTACCTCCAGGTCCTCTAGGCTTGCCATTTCTTTGGTACCTTCCCTTTATAGGAACCCATCCCCACCTCAAATTTCACAAGCTTGCACAAGTTTATGGTCCTATCTACAAACTCTTGTTGGGAACCAAAATATTCATTGTGGTTAGTTCACCCTCTCTGGTGAAAGATATTGTGCGAGACCAAGACACCATATTTGCCAACCGTGAACCTCTCATTTCTGCTTTGGTAGCCTTGTACGGTGGCACTGACATAGCCTCTTTGCCTTACGGTCCACAGTAGAGGAAGGCTCGCAAGATATTGGTGCTTAAAATGCTCAGCAACACAAACCTCAGTAACTCTTTTTCTCATAGGAGGGTGGAGGTTATGAAATCCATCAGAGATGATTTGGGGTGAGACTTTGCAAGGAGAAGAAGGGGCTGCTATTGGGGCGAAGTTTAGAACTGTTGTGTCAGAACTTATGGTGTTACTGGGAAAGCCAAATGTTTCAGATCTTTTCCCCTCACTAGCCTGGTTAGATTTGCAAGGAATTGAGAGAAGAACAAGAAAGGTTTCTCAATGGATTGATAGGCTCTTTGATTCTGCCATTAAAAAGCGAATTAATGTGACAGGGATGGGAGAAGATGAGTAAAAAAAGAAAGATTTCCTGCAATATCTATTAGAGCTTACAAAGAGTGACAGTGACTCAGCATCAATGACCATGATCGAGATCAAGGCCATCCTCATAGTATGTTTCCTAGTCCAACCTCTCTCTATAACTTGTTTAAAATTTTTAACTCGGGTCATATTTATCATTTAATCTCGTCTTTGAGGGTTTTGGATTTATCCTCAGACTCGTTAGATGAACAAAATTTCCAAGGCCATGTTTCTCTCGGGTTCAATTTCATTCCGCAAACTACTTATTTCATCACTCATGCAAGCTCACAAACAACATCCAAATTCCATATTTTCAGCCATTTGATACATTCTTTGTCTTACGAGGAATGCTGGTTATCTCGAACATTTTCGTTTTAACACTCTTTATAATTAATTAAAGTTTATTAAAAATTATTAATTTTTTAAGTTTTGTTTCTAAATAAAAAAATTATTAAATAAAAAATAAGAACTATTAAATCAGTTATAAAAAAATGTTAGAAAGAATATTAATAATATTTATCATGTTATATAGATTGGTGAGCTTGAAAAATAAAATATTTTTATAATAAGCCTGGCTGCCTATTAGGTCCAATGGGCTTTATCTAAAACCTGAAACTTAACCTTTTTTATTTAAAAAGACTGTTTGAAAACCTAAATTTAACCATTTTCATAAAGTAAGTTAGGTCAGGTCTTACAAAAGCATGCCACAGGTATGTGACAATCTATCTAACATATTTTCACTCCTAAATAGTAGGAAACATATTATATAAGACTGAGTATATTTTTGAATTAAAGTTTATAAACTTAAATTTAAGTTAAACTCAAGTTTGTAAATTCAATTTGTAAATTCAAATTTTCCTTCTACAAAACTGAATTTCTAAATAAAAATTAATGTCTAAATGTATTTAAAAAAAAAAAACAAATATGTTACAAAATTAAATTTAGTCTTAGTTACTGAGTTTAGAACATCCCAGGTAAAAAACCAAACATAGCCTGAATAAGATTGATCAACAAACTCAATTGAAATAGTAGGTAATAAACAGCTACACCCGCATGCCACTTTTATATGAACTCGGTCAGGGACAATTGAGGGTATATCAGCAAACTCCATATATATGCATATAGTTAGTTAAGTAAAATTTTAGAGTGGACTTGTGGCATCAATCCAAGTATGAAAAATTATTTAGCCTTGTTTATATATATAGGATTTAGTGGTGGTGGAACCGAGACCACATCAACAACAATGGAATGGGTGGTAGCAAGGCTTTTGCAGCATCCTGAGGCAATGAAGAGAGTTCAGGAAGAGTTAGATGCGGCAATAGGATTGGACAACTCAATTGAATTAGAATCCCAGTTGTCCAAATTACAGTACTTAGAAGCTGTCATAAAGGAAACACTTCGTTTGCATCCCCCTCTCCCCTTTTTGTTACCCCGTTGCCCAAGTCAAACTAGTACTGTTGTGGATATACCATTCCAAAAGGTGCACAAGTAATGTTGAATGTGTGGACTATACACAGGGACCCTGACATTTGGGAAGATGCATAAGAATTTCGACCGGAGAGGTTTCTGAGTGATGCTGGCAAGTTGAATTACAAGGTCAACAATTTTGAATATCTTCCTTTTGGATCTGGAAGAAGAATCTGTGCAGGGCTACCTCTTGCTGAGAAGATGATAATGTTTATGCTTGCTTCCTTCTTGCATTCTTTTGAGTGGAAATTGCCTACTGGCACAGTGCTTGAATTTTCAGGCAAATTTGGTGCTATTGTCAAGAAAACGAAATCACTACTTGTTATTCCAAAGCCTAGACTATCCAAACCAGAACTCTACCAATAATGTTATATAAGTGAAATGTATGCTTATTATAAAGGTTGTAATAAGATTTGTAATTTGCAGAGTTCTGTTATTTGTCTAATATCACATATTTTTTCTCTTCTGGCACATCACAAGACTAATTCAGTGGGAGTACCGTCAAGTGTCTCCTACGATATCCCAAAAAATATTCTTCAAACAATATTTTTTATTTGTTATGAAGTTTTTTTATTGTTCATAAACTTTCTACACTACTTTTTTTAATTCACTTTTTATCATCTATTCCCATTTTGTCGCCTGTTTTATTTCATACTTTTCTTTGTTCCATTTGTAAAAAAAGTTGTAAAAAGGATTTATCTGATATTCTTCTCTTCTACGGAAGCTGCAGCTACAACTTGATTTTGAGAAACGAGCAAAAAGTTTCTGAACGTATATTTGTGGAAAACAACTCGATCAGAATAACGCGTTGAAATAAAAGTGATAAAATCAAAGGAAATTTTTTATTCCAGATATTAGTAGTAATTTTAAAAGTTGTGTCACTTCACTTATCAGTTTATCAGCATGTTGTGAACTGATAAGAGGGCTTATTTCTTAACGTCTGTTTATCTGTTTATAATATTTAAATTTCAATTGCAAGTTAATATACTATCATGTTGTAACACTCATTAGTATGATTATACAAAACAAATAAAGATCGTTATGAAACAGACTTCATTGGGGAATGGCAAGTTTTTGAACTTTCCCATGGTGAAAAAGGCCTTTGGAGTGAGTCACTACTTTATGTACCATACAAGGGAATCAATGAATTTGTTGAGGCTGCGTTGCTTGGGGATGTGATGGAGAATGTGAAATATACGATGGAGCGTGTGGTGAGGAAGATGAGGGTGGTGTTGTACCAAGGTCGGTGTGATTCAAGGAATAGGGTGGTTCAAGTGGAAGCTTGGGTGAAGACAACGAAATGAAAGGTGATTCTGGAGTTTCTGAATGCAAAATTGGAAAGTAGATACAAGGCTTGCAGGGTGTGTACATACACGGGGCAATCTTACTAATGTTGTGATTATGTTGCTGGCCAGCCTGTGAATTTCCAAGGAATGATAGAAAACTGCGTTTTGGAAATGGGTTTGTTTTCTAATGTCAAGCCATAATTGTTTTGGAATGCCCTATGAAACTCGACACATTCCTTAAATCCTTTCTATGTTTATTTTGTGAAAACTAAAGTACTGAAGTCACCCCAAAACCTTCAATTTCACTCAAGGGACGTTGTTATAAAATAAACGAATAAAATTATGTGTCAATGTATAAGAAATGTGAATAGTTGTCTTGTGAGTAGTTTTGAAGTTACTATTTTCTAATTGAATTTACAATCAACATAAAATGAAAAATTTACTTGAAATACTAATTTGTACTCTATTGTAGCAACTCATTTCTCAAGTCCAAGATTCCGAATCCATTTTGTTTGTAAGAAAACCTGTCACTTTCAACAGAATTTCAGAGTAGATTGGATCGATCACACATGAGAAATCCCAATAAATATGAGCCTCTCCAAATTTACAGTACTTGTGGAAGCTAACTACGAAGTACATTCCACCAATCGGGCAACAAATTTTTTTGGAAGATTGGGTATCATATCCAAATGCCAACTTGCAGGAATAGTATCTGAATTGAAGGATCGGTTAAGTATCCATTGAACAAGAACAAAACTCATACTGCGGGCAGCTTATTACGGTGGATCAGTTAATCAAATCCATTAGGGATAAAAAAATTTGAAATTGAAGCCACAAGATTGGCAAACACGTTGTGATTTTGGCGTTATCCAGGAAATAAAGGTTAGGGATCATTAATGGTAAAAACCAATGGGCTGATTTTGATTTTTGAGTAAAATCACCAGATATCACTTGCGAAAGCTACCACTGACTTCCTTTGGATTAAAGTCATATTGTCGAAATAAATTTTAAAAGATTTAAGAAAATATTCATATTCTTCATGTTGTCCAATTTACAAATGGCTAGAAGTCACTGATCTGAAGTCATCAAACCTGTTAAAGGCCAACAGGCTATAGCACTTATACTTCATGGGCAGTGAATGAACACATCCAACACAACGTTCAGCCTATGGCAGAGAGACGAATCACCCTATTCCTAATTTCCAATACAACACCAACATTAAGTTAACAAAATGCCCTATTTTCCGTTCTCTCCCTACCCTAAGAGTTCCAGGTTGTGTAAATTCAAAACTCAAAGGAAATTAGGTTGAATAATATGTAATGCCCCAAAAACTAGCAAACTCATAATACACCCAATAAATAACATAAAATTATTAAAAAATTGTAACAAAAATACTCAGTCTAAAATTCCCTTAATACCAAAAAATATATACAACAATAAAAAAACAAAAAGGTATTATCCTATTCCTAGTATCAAAGCAACATTTTATAATAGTAGACACAAAAGCAAGGCAAATAAAAAAAAAAAAAAACAAAAGAAAGAGTTGGTGTAGTATTGTAATGGCGTTTGGAGGCGGATTTGTGGAGAAGAGTAGTGGGAATAAAAGGAAGAGTGAAATTGGGCAAAGGAAGGCAAGAGCTTCCAATGACCAAAATCCCAAATCCAAGAAGCACCCACAAAGCACAAAATCCGTACTATGATGCCATATATTTTATGTGAAGGGCTTGAATTGCAGGGCACCCTGTAGAGCACCTACAGGTTTTTCAGAGCCATAGTTAAACATTGCTCTCCCCTATACGCCTCAGCCCTCATCATCATCAACAAGTAAACACACGCAAACATGAAAATTTTATGCGACCACAAAAAATTATGCAAGGTGACTAAAACGGAAGGTAATGAAAACCCTAAAGTGATGCGTTCTTATAGCTAGCGATGGAGGATAATTTATTTATTGGCATGCTGCAAAAGTAGGCGGAGGACTCTCTTCTATTGGGCTTGGAGCCTTGGACCAAAGTATGGGCCGGAGCCCACGTTCACCACATTTATCGAATCACTAAATCATTTTCAAATAATTTAAGTTTTAGGAATTTTAACTACTTTACATGCTAATCGTGTAACTTTTTAAGAACTTAAAATAGGTGTTATAAATTACCAACATATTTATATTTTTAATGAGTTCCAAAAAATTAATATTCTAAGGTTAAAAATTAGTTCTTGTGAAAGATGTACTCTTATATTTTACATTAGTAATTCTCAGGGACGCACAGACATGCATACTCGGAGGGGATCTTGCCCCCTTGATTTTTTTTTTATTTTACAATTTTTAATATTTGATTATTTTTTATTTTCAGAGTTTGGCTATAAAAATAATAATATTTAAGTATTATTTATCTCTTTTTCTTATTTTTGGGTACAGTATCATATTCTTCATTTATAGTATTTATTTATTGTCAAGATAATGATATTTTTTCTCTCTTTTAAAACAAATATTCTATTTCTCTTTTATAGTCTTAATTGCAGAAATAATTTTAAATTGGAACATTCAGTTGATAGTTGATGACACTATTTGTTACGAACTGGATACAACATTACTATTAATGGTGATGTCTAATGTAGTCTAAGCTACATGTCAACATGTTGTGAAGTTAACATAATCAATCTTGGCACCAATGCCAAATTAAAGGTGTTGATTAACCCATGAATTACCATTACTTTGATGAAGACATTATCAATATAAAATGACACTTTTACTCCATGTATTGGCATGTATATGAAGTAGCCAACCAGTGCACCAGATAAGCATCAGTTTCTCTACTTACTTTTGCAGGCTGAAATGCTACACTAAATACTTACTAATAAATTAAAGTTATTAATCTTTTGCCTTTTGAAATGACTAATTTATTAAAAAATGTGAATTTTCCGGTATGATTGTGTGAACTATGAAGCTTAGGGAGAGCATATTATATAGTCTTGCATTATTGTCAATGGCACCAGTAGGGGGATTATGCCCGGGCTGTTTTTTTCTCTCCATTTCTTTTCTATATAAAGCTTACGAATTTGTTAACTAAGTTTTGTCACTATTTCTTCTATGAATATTGCTGTAGGAGTATAAAGTTGGTCCTAGCTTAGGTGTTGAGTTTTTGATGATACATGTGGTATTCAATGTACATCCCTTAGGTAATTCATTCTCCTACTTTTGGTTCATAATCATACATAAATTTTGGAGCATTTGATACAAAAAGGTCCATCTTTTGAAAGAATTGGTTGTTAACATGTTACAGCTTAATTTTTAATAGGTTTCTGTTTCAGCATTATATCATGTTTATGGCTTAGGCTTTGGTGTGGTTCTTATTATGTGCATTGAAGTTGGTTTGTTCTTAAGCTTTGATAAGTTGTTAATTGTGTGTGTTTAATTGAGAATGCACACCATTTGCTTGAAGTAGTAATATAATTGCCAATCGTTGTATGTCTTCCTTAACTCTTTCATCTTCAACTGGTAGTTAAGTTAAAAGTGGAAAATACACCGTAAAATAAAACCTTTCTTTTTGTGTCTTTTTTTTTATATATATTTCTTAGTTTTAAGAGTCGAAAGTTATTTCAGCATTCTTTAAAGCAAATGTATGAGCAGGTGGTGATGCCTTTCTCGTTCTCTTAAATTTTTCTTTCTTTTTTCTTGTTTTCTTTTGTTTTTTCAAAATACTAAAATTATAGCAACATCTACTGTTAATAGTCATCTAATAATTAGTACATGTTTGGATTAACTACTTTTGTTTGCTTAAAAACATTAAAAATCGAAAGAAATTTTGGTTGAAAGCTATTTTTTTTTTTATAAAAGTTTAGTAAAACCAAAACATGTTTATTTAATTGTAATTGTAGCTGGATCGTTAAAATCTTGTCTGAAAGATGAGCAATGCAACAACGATGTGGTTTTATATCCTGCTTCATATTTATAATTGACAAACTCATGATTGATTATTTCTATGTATATGTTATGTAGTTGTATTAGTAAAAAAGCGATTATACATAAGTGCAAAAAAATTAGGAATTCAATTGTTTGTGGACTCTATACAAGATTAAGATGCAGTTATTTTATGGACTATAAGCAATCCATGCTACGGAGGCCATAGGAGTAATTTACATCCATACTTTTCCCCCTTTTCTTGATGTCTACTTTACTTTTGCAACAGTATGTTTTAATACAGAGCGTCTTCCGTAAAAACTCGTCATCATTTTTCAATATTTGAATAATGACATAGATATTACGGGACATATTTCGATATTTTAAAAATATTTCGATATTTTAAAAATATTTCGATATTTTAGATATATATTAAATTTGTATTAATCAATAATAATGCTTGTAAATAAGAAATACAATCAAATTTAGTTAATATCTAATTTAGAAAATTATATTGATGATTAAATATATATATGGAAACAATATTAGGTTGGTAACACTGCAACATAGACTTATTCATGATTCAATAAAATAAGGAAATTAAATTCTTTTTAGCAAAAGATTAAAAAGAAGAAGAATCAGAAACGGATTATTTCTTAAAATAGCGACTGATATGTTTAACACTTAACTATGTTTTAACATTCAAGTGTTGATATTTCAATTGTTATAGGTGGAGCCCAGATTGATCAAGTTTCTCTTCAAGAGCTTGTCATGAAACAATTTGAACTTAGAAGTCCAAACTACTAAATCTATGGCCAGATGATGTGCTTTTTTTTTTGTTTTTATCATTTGTGATTATTTGTCATCCTTTTATGAATATCTTGATGATTTCCTAATGTTATTTTATTCCTAATGTCATCTGTCTATTACAAGATTATGTATGCAGTCAAATCAGCTTAGTTTGCTTTTTCATAATTTGTGTTGCTATGTTTTTTCACATGGTATACAAGTTGTATAGTATAATCGTATTGTCATTTGTTTTAACTAAGTTTTTAATTAGCACAATGCTCGTATACAAAATTATCTCATGTATGCCAAGAAAAATCTATGATATTTAAATTGCATTATTTATTATTTATATAGTTATATCCAAGACTATGCAGTATATTTTAATTAACCCAATGTAAAGGTTTCCTACAGATTAAACAAAGCACTCCAAACAAGAACCTTAATCATCACATCTAACATACAAGCTTTAGTTTACAACTAAAACAAGCAGATATCACATCTCCACTGTAACCTTATAATGCATGGACTAATCTTCCACGATAGACTCACTTGTTATTAATCAGCATTGACCAATATCGGCACATAACTTCCATACCTATAAAAAAATTAGTAAAACAATTGTTTTAATCGATACCTGTACAAGTAGGTTCGGTTATGAATCAGCCAGTAAAGGTGCTCTAGCGTGACATCACATTTTACATGCACGATTTAGATTTTAAAGATGCTCTTGCAGGCTGACAAGGCTAACAATAAATAACCTGATTCAACTATTATTCAGCACACTCAAAGAAAGTTAAAAGAAAATAAATACTGCACCCTAAATGACATTAATTAGTGGTACACTTGTACTGTTCGTCAACTGCAGATTGATATTGCCAGTTCATAAGAACAACCTCAATAAGGGCACGGGATGACCTTAAAATCAGAACTTTATTTTCATTGTCCTTATTTATGAGCTAGACTTTTGAGTATGTGAGGAATTCACAGAATGGTCATATTTTGTTGATTTCCTACGTGGCAGAATCTATTTTGAGAACTCTGATCAGACCATCAATTTTGATCAGCACCACTCTCACTAAACCATTACTTCAATTTGCTGACTACAACTAGTGACGCTTTCACCTGGGCAAGAATGATGTCAACACCGGGGAGATTAGTTAACCTTCAACTTGAGTTTTTAACAGAGTAACTCGTGATTAGTTTTCATTCCAATGAATTCATTTCCAATGAATTAATAAATAAAACAAAGAAACTGTTAACACCAGGCATTAGAACTAATTGTAAGCAACTAAAAGTACCAAGATTTTATTAAAAAGAAAACATGTATTACACACTTATACATTTTCGATGTAACACTTTCTTTTTTAATAAAACCTTACCACTTTTGGATGCTTAAAATCAACCCTAAGGATTGATGTTAACAAAACTGATCAAACAAAAGCATGAAAAAGGGAGCTTGCGAGAAAATTACTTGTTGGAACCATAATTGACTTGATTACTTGTTGGAACCATTCAACTGGAGCAGTATATTCAATGCTCCACAGATTCTTGAAGGTGCAGGCCTGTCATTATCAAATTAAAGCAACAAACATTAGTGAGTTCCAAAATGCAATTGTTATTGTTAATGTGAATTTTCCTCCCTACTATTGAAATATTAGTAAAATAGTCAAAATTTTCCATTATAAATAGAACTAGATTAGAATCAGCTTAGACCTATAGTTTATATTGTATACGTAAAGATTACTTTTATCATCCTAATATAGTACTCTCCATTTCTCAGGATTACTTTACAAGGCTGTAATCAAAATTACATGGTAGGATTCTTGATAATTTTTTTAATTTGAGTCAGTGGCTACCATCTTGTCAGGTAAGATACTATATCATGTTTAATGGTCCAAGTCTCTTAAAAATTTGGTAAAGTATCACTCAGAATAAAGGTAGAGGCCTTCATAAACATCCCAAATTGCTTTTTCGTCATAGTTCCCACATATGTTTAATGAATTTAATTGCTATACACTGATAGTGTAAATTTTTTACACCATCAATCAATCACAATTCATGGTATGTATGACTTTTAAAATAGTTAAAATAAGACTCAAAATACTTGAAGATGTATCATTTTGTGATTGGTTGACTGCGTAAAAAATCTTTACACTGTCAGGGTATAATAATTAAATCCATGTTTAATTCCAATGTTAAGCCGTTACAGCAAACAGCACAAAGGATTTGCTTCTAAGAAACAGTTTATTGTCTCCTTCATTTGTAGAGTATCCACGGCAAACCCTACCTAAAAAGAATCTTTTTATAAATAGATACATAAGATGAAACGGTGTATTTGTTACTAGTGAATGAAATTTAAATATACTATTATGCACAACTTTTTTATTTTTTCTCTCAAAATTGTGTACAATGTCCAATAAAATTTTCCTCAACAATTGAATAGATGCATGTGGAGATTACAATTGTCATTATGAGGAATGTTAGTAATACTCTCTCTAACACAATGATTGGTCAGAATTTATTGAAAATTATTAATTTTGATGAATATCTGATTCTCACTCTTGATTTAGAAGCGAAACCCACCAAAATTGATGGTTTCTAATAAATTCTGACTAATCATGAAAAGAGTATTAAAGAGTGTTAAAGAGAGTGTCACTAGCATTCCTCTTACCATTATTCTATAAACTCCCAAGTTCCCATCACTAGTTTTTGAGGATTGATTTATGTATCTAAATATACATAGCTGAAACAAGTTTTTAAGGCAGTGGGTGAACTAGTTTACTCACTGACAGTATAGAAGCCTTCCACCTGTGTTTGCAGATACACCTAATGCAGTTCAAGAATTAACAATAGCAGGCAGCATTCTTCACTTTGACAGGTAACATCATGATTGAAACATTTTTCCACCCAACAAACAATCAACATAACACCACTCAAAGAAATTATATAGTATGCATATGTTGGAAAGTCCCACGTTGACATTGTCTACCTCAATTACCAGGGTACGGTTTAAATACATGTGGGACAACTTCACTTAATGTCAATTGGTTTTAAGATGAAATATAAAATGATATCAAAGTTTACCCTAGTGGTTGTTGTTGGGCCTATTGGGCCATCTGTTATTAGATCATCTGCAAATATCTAGTCCTACAAATTTTATGCTCAAGATGTTTAGTTTTTAACATGCGATGTGTGTATTAGAGATCCTACATTGACTAATAACATAATTAAAATATTATATATAAGTAGGGATAACACTCACCTTATGAGCTAACTTTTGGAATTTAATTAGGTTCAAATCCAAAGTTTGAGATGCTATTAAAGCTCATAGCCCATCTTCATGGATTATCTATTCTAGTAGGAACCTGAGGAGGGAGTGTTGGAAAGTTCTACACTGTCTGCCTCAATTACTAGGATCAGGGTGCGGTTTAAGTACATGTTGGACTTAATGTCTGTAGGTTTTAAGATGAAATCTAATAGTTTAATTAATTGCAAGCATTTAGCTTACCCTTGTTTCAATTTTTTTTACCATAGACCAAACAAATAAAAATAATCAGAAGCTAAACCTATATATAATTATTTCATAAAAAATAGTGCTATTGCTGAATTCCAAGCACAACTACCTAATTTTGCAATGTTCAATTTTTTTGGAAAATATAAGAATTTTGAACTAAACATCATACCTGATGGAGCAAAGGCATGTGGACAAAGGTGTTGACGAATGAGTCTGGACAATGAAGAAACAAAGTAGACAAACTCACTGCAACTTCGCTAATCCTAGCCACAATGTGATGGTGGGTACAGAAAGCACAGACGTGTTGCTGCTATGGGTTGTACATGATCAAACAAAGGAAATAAGGTTTGGCTGATATGGATTCATATAAATCAGATGTTGGGATGAGAGATGAAGATTTTCTTCGAAGCCAAACAAGAGTGATGAGAAAGAATGTGTGATGAATTGAGAGACTGTCGTAATCAACAAAGGGGTTAGGGTAAATGAGTAATTTCATTATCTTTTTCTACAAAATCTCCCAAATTGGGGAAGCATAGAAATTGCTTAGAAAGGGGGGTTAGAAGGTCTCCCCCTCCTAAACCACACTCCCATACAGGACCTCAATTACAAGTAGTAATTGTAGGAGTTGTGTTTTTTTTTTTTTCTTCCACTTCAACAACTTGATTTTATTTTTATAAATTTTCACGTTCCTTTGATATTCTAGCGATTATTGCCAATTCAGTATGCCAATGAGGGAACTTTCCATTTCTTCCCACAACATATCTAACTACACCCCGTTTTCCTTTCTTCAAACCCAAAAAAAGGCTTTAACATAAGCACATTCCGTGTAATGGTAGCTGTAGCCTGGTCTTTCACTAACAAACATAGTGAACTTCTTCAAATATAATTGATGGTTTAAATACATTATTGGGCTCCTATGATTTACTTTAATTTTGTTTTTGGTCCTTATACTTTAAAAGTTAAATTTTGAGTACTTAAGGATTTCAAAATTTTGGTTTTGATTCCCAGCTTGTAATATGCCAAGCCACGTGTCTTGTAGACCATTTGGACAATGTCAGTGTACTCGAGAGATCAAAACCTAAATAGACCTTGGTCCTTAGAGTTTTATCACCTGTTTCTTTACGTCTCCATGAAAGTTACTTTGTTGCATCATGGCCGATTCAGATTCCAACCATTTATCTTGGTAGCTTCTTCCTCTATTTCTTTCTTATTGAACTTAAGTTTCTCAAACATCTCACTTGGAGCCCACACCAAGTTTTGGTTCTTTGACATTACAACATTAGGATTGACTGCATTCTCCTGCTCAATTCCCAAACTCTCAGCATTGCCCCATAATTCCAAGCATTGTCACTTGCTTCTAAACTTTTCCTTTCATGATCATCATTCATTTAATGCTCTCTCCTCCGATGAGCAATTGAGCATCAAGACTATTGCCTTGGCTTTGGCCTCATTTTTCTCAGTTTCCTTGCCTTCATTTATCTGAAAGGTAGAAAGTCCAGAGCCAAACTTAGTTCCCATGTATATCTTGGACTTCCATTAAGATATTCTAAATGTGTTGCAAATTTTACTTTTACGTAGGAAACATTCAAGTTGATCTTAAAGCTTTTACTACGAAGGATGTGTTACAAATTAACACAAGATCTTTTATCATTTGCTAATCCTAATATTTAATATGGCTTCATTTACTATGAAAGAACCCAATATATTACATACTATAGATGTCTCAGTGATTTTGGACTCAAACTCAATTAAGAGCAGACTAATGTAATAGGGCATAAATTTGAGACAACAGAAAAATGGTGAGGACATATTATCTTGTTCCACAGGAAAATCTTTAACATGTTATCAATTCTAATTTCTAAAGAAAGAGAAAGTTGGAGTTTACGACTGGTAGAGAATTATGATGAAGATAATGTTCCTAATGCATTGTGAACTGGGGACAACAGTTAATGCCTAACAGGTGAAGCTCACAGCAAAATTGAAAGTAAACATCCTTTTTAGACGGCTTTCAGTGAAATGGCTATGTGGAAGTTGCATGTGAGCCACATGCAGCAGTGTTGTTTATTTAGATCTTAAAAAAACTATGAAAAAAAAAAAGGGACAACTTGGTACAATAAACTATAAAGCGCGTGACAGAAGGAGGGTCAGACCCATTCTGGATTGATTGTAGGCAGCCTTACCTAGCATTTGCGAGAGGCTGATTCCATGACTCAAACCTATATGACCTTCTAGTTAGACAAGAACAATTCTAACGGTTGTGCCAAGGCTGTCCTTCCTCTTTAAAGGCTACTTAAATTAAAAAAAAAAAACTAACACCATGGTTAGAAGGATCATTAAGGAAAAATAGGTAATAATTTATTATGACATGATACACCAGAAGTTGCTTTTGCACCAAAAGTTGCATGGAAGGAAAATTAGGTAAATAACATCAATAAAAAGGCAAATAGTGATGTTACAGAGAACACTAGTTTAAAATCACATGAGTCAAAACATAAATAAAGGCAAGAACTCATAACGAAATTTTGTAACAATAGAATTTCCTCATGATGAAAACAAAAGGCATATTGACGATAAATTCCTTTTGTTCTCTCTCTCCCTCACACAGTTGTCCACAAAGGTCTATTTTTTAAAATTTATAACGGTGAAATTTATGTACTGTACAATGAAGTGCATATTTTGATATATTAATGGTAAAAATAACACAATTATAAGAAACTCTCATTTTACAGTGCAAGCTTGCACATAATCCTTTTTCTTTTCCCTGGCTATTTGATGAACTCATGCAAAAATCAAGATGCAGAAATTTGTTGTTATTGACTTACCAGCTAAACTTTTTCCCCTCCAAGGAAATCAAAGAGGAAACCCAAATATTTTCAGTTTCTCATACAATGAGAAATCTTTCTTACAGTGTCATAATATTAAGTTTCATTTTAAGTAATTTCCTATTACACACTATTAACATGAGAAATCAATATTTATTTTTATATTTATATGCAATTTTCAGTAACAAGACAAGTAATAAACCAATAAGGCACATGAGGTTCACCAAGACATTCATGAGAAATATAAAACCATAGTTGGGCTTTCACCTTATCAATTAAACTTTTAGGAGATTTGGTTGTTAACAATGTTAAATCCTAACTCCCAAATCAAAGCAACCATGACTAACTTCCAGTCCCCCCCCCCCCGCCCCCCCCCCGGCATAAAAAAAACTGAAACTAATCAAATCTTAAATCCCCCTAGCATGCAATACAGCCTCAGCAACACATGCTAAAAACAAGAGGCAGACAGGCACAAGCAAGATTTGATATCATAATTTCTCTAAAAGTACATAGCTTTACTATACTTACAAAACATTCTCCAATCTCCATTGCCTGCAGGTCAGTAGATTCAATCACATTTCAGATTGATAACATTCTCAAGACCTCAATCACAGAACCAAACTATGCTTCCCTTGCAGCCCTCTGAACGGAGAAATACACATAAAAGCCCTCCAGAATAGGCAGTAGTAACCAATGATATTCATCTTCAAAAAGTGTAACCAATTCCTCAACGTTTCTTACAGCTTATCCCACATAACATATTGTGACCACTTATTTTATGTAATGCTCAAGTAGCCAATCAATGAGTACAAATTATTGTTCTCATGTTTCCCAAAATTATGGCAGATTTTCAAGAATAATAGGAAGATGAAATGATCAACATCACAAAGCAACAAATTGATTTTCAATCAACTGGACAGTATTCTCATTCTCTATCTTCTGAGGTTTATTTCTTGAAAAATAGTCAAATGTAATGTACATTAGGAAATCCATAAAAAGGCCCTTTTCGTATGTTCCTCTCACAAGTTCAATATCATCTTGCATCAAACGGTAAGCTTGGTCCAGTATTCTATAGGAGATTTCATCAAAACCAAAGGAAATCTCCCTTAACTTTTGACCCCATAGTAATGCCTTCTCTGGCATCCCCTGCTTGCAAAAATGAGACAACAACATATTGGTTGTAATCACATTTGGAATAAAACCCATCTTAAGTAATTTTGCAGTAAGAATCATAGCACGATCTAATATATCACTACAAATACCACTCATCATAGTGTTGTATGTCACTGTGTTTGGAACAACACCGGCAGAGATTAGCTGATCCAAAATGATAACTGCTTGATTCATTTTTTGCATTCTGCAGTAACCATGCATGCGTGTATTATAGGTTGTGATATCTGGATCAAGCCCACATGAGTACATTTTATTAACAATCTCACCTGCACCAACCATGTCAAGTGCCTTACAGTATCCTCCAATTAAGATGTTAAATGTGAAAATATCTGGCAGCAAACCAAGCCGCTGCATGTCAAGAAATGTATCAATTGCAAACTGCATTTGTCCCCGTCTACAAAACCCATCAATGATGATATTGAAGGTGAAGGTGTCAGAAAGAAGACCTTTTTGCCTCATCTCTTTCTCCAACTTTAATGCTTCAGTCATCTGCCCACAGTCGCAGAGCCCACTAATCAAAGAATTGTAAGCAAAATTATTAGGAACAAAACCTATAGCTGACATTTCACAGAACACTTCATATGCCTCCTCAACGTTACCTGCTTTTGAAAGTCCATCTATTAAGGCTGTAAAAGCAACAACATCTGGATATATACCTCTTTCTTTCATTTCCTTCCATAGAAACTGAGCCCCATCCAAATCATTCATCTTGAAATATCCATCCAAAAGCACAGTGTAAGCCACTTTGTTGACAGGAAACCCCTTCACTAACATCCTATACAAAAGTATCCTGGCTTCTTGCAACCACCCTTTCCTACACAAACCAATAAGCAAAGAGTTACAAGTGGAAGATGAAGGAGTGAAACCACATTTGACCATAATACGATAGGCTTCAAAAGCTTTGTCTTCTAAACCTGCCCTGCTATAGGCTCCTATTACCGAGTTAAAGGCAACAGCACTAAGAGTTAGTCCCTTTTCAAGCAGTTCTTGCAATAACTTCATGGCCTCATCGAGTCTGCCAGCCCAACATAGCCACGATACAGTTACATCATACAGTGAACAATCCAGAAACAACCCCGATAATATCAAATCTTTCAACAACCTGTCCCAATCCTCTTTCCTCCCATACTTATAATGCCCACCAACCAAAATATTAAAAGTCACACAATCAGGAGAAACACCCATAGTCTTCATCTCTTCATAAAGCAAGCTAGCTTGACCTACCTCCCTCGCCTTAAAATATCCATCCATCAGCGTATTATATATCGCAGCATTCGGAGCAATCCCAAAATCCTGAATTCCATCAAAGAGCTTCCGCGCCTCCACCACATTCCCTTCCCTGCAAAGCGCATGCATAATGGTAGTAAAAGTAGCAACACTCGGTTCACAGCCGCTTCTAACCATCAAATGCAGCCAATCAATCGTAACCAAAGTTCTCCCCCTAACGCAGCAAGCATTAATAAGAATGTTAAATGTAACAACATCAGGTTTACACATAAACTTAGGCATCAAATGCAACAAACTCTCTGCAATCAAAACCTTATGCTGTCTACAAAACCCACAAATCATAACATTAAACGTGACATTCGAAGGGCGAGGCCCTTGGTGGATCATATCCTTAAACAACTTCCACACACTACCATAATCACCAACCCTAAGCAACAACCTTATGAGAATAGTTAGCGAAGACAGACCAGGCCTAACTCCCATATCCCTCATCATACGCAAAACCTCCAACGCCTCAAAACTCATCCCCACATTGAGAAAACCCCGCATAAGCGTATTCAAAACAGAAAAATCAGACTCATACATAGCATGATTCCTCCACATAAAGTCCACTATTTCCTTGGTTCTACCAGCCCCAACCCTCGCAATGAGCCACGAAACGACGTCCTGCGCGAGCAGCTGAAGCCTCTGCGCCGCCAGAACATGTGCCGCGACACAACTCAAACGAACGATCTCCTGGGAATCAGAAGAGTCCCCGAAAGCTAACTTGAAGAATGCAAACGCGGCGTGGCGGGTTTCTAAGAGCTTCATGATTTTCACGAGAAAGAAGGGGCAGAAGCGTAGGGAGAAGGCCTTGAGCGCGAAACCCTGGTCGTTTTTTATGATGGTAGATAGACCCACTACCACTATGCGGCGTTCACGTGGGTTGAGTGTGTTGAGGGGTTTGAAGTTGGAGTGGACCAGAGGAAGAAACTGGGATAGGTAGTGATAGGAGGAAGAAGGGGAATTTGAATAGTGGGAGTGGGAATGGGAAAAGGGAAGGTTGATGATGGAAAGGGAATTGAAAGAGTTGTGTCTTGAGAGAAAGAGCAGAGGACGAGAAACGTGAAACTTGCGTGACATTGGAGGTGGGAGCAGCGGCACATAACACGTGAGCGAGGTCGTCGGAGCTGAGCTCAGGTGATGAATTGAAATGGGTCGGACTGCTGCAGTCTACACCTTCTTCTGCTTGCTTCCCGGCATCACTGACTTTGTCCTGATGCCCCTCTTCATCTTGCTGCTAATTAGGCAAACTTACACACATGCCTACCCCTAAAGTTAAATTAATCCTCTCCATTATGAAATATGTATTCTTCAACGTTTTTAAGAGGGTGAGTTCCAAATTTTAGAGATAGATTATGGATGTTCATCTTTTGTTTTTTTATTGTTTTATATTAAAAGAAATTAAAGTGGATCATATTAAGAAAATAAAATGAATGATGTTTCGTAAATATTAATTTATATTAATTTTAAGAAAATTTATTTTTTATCCTTATAATTATACAAATTTTATTTTTTTAGTTTTTACACTTGAAAATTATCTATTTTAGTCTCTATACAAACATATTTTTATTTTTTTTGTTTTTATCATTGTACAAACTTTATATTTTAGTCTTTATTTCTTGTAACTTCAAGAACTAAAGGAATAAAAAGTACTTGTATAGAGATAAAAAATTGATGGTTTTAAGTATTGAGACTAAAAGGTAAAGTTTATGCAACTATAAAGATCAAATGAATAAATTTTTCTTGATTTTAATCTTTCAAAAATAATATCATTATATTTGATCATTTATATTTCTTTTTTCTTTTTTTAAGTATTTTATTTAATTTCATTAGTTTTTTTGTTAAATGTTAGTTATCTCTACCTATTGTAATGAGTGTGGTTAAGATTCAAACTATTACAATCAATGCACAATGTTTTCTTTTTTCTCAAAATCAAGCTTCTCCAACAACAGAAGTAATATATGAGTTTAATTGTATCTAATTTCCAAACGTTTGAATTGATTATAATGAACAAAATGTCCATCACAACAAAAACAAACTTTTGTTATATGTGTCCACAACTTACAAATTAGGAAGCCAATGTTGAGTCTTCCTCCTTTGTTGTGTGGATGCTCCAGAAGTGTCATGGTCTTGTGTTTCTCTTAATACATGCTAAACATCCTAATATGTCTTAATTCGAAGGGTCCTTTTCTTTAGATTCAATGTGGTCTAAAGATCTTAAGTGATGCCCAAAAACATTGTCTACAAAAAATATATATAAATAATTACAATTCAATTATACCATAAAAGGCAAGGTAATAAAGATATTTACAAAATAATCAGGTTGATTGTTTGCTTGGGTATCTAGTATAACATGTTGATGAGGCATAGCAAGAAAGTCTTTGGTTAAGGGTGTGATGAAAGGATGAGAGAAAGCATAAAAATAGTCCATAAAATTATTAGTGCACATCCATGAGGCATCATCAACAATAACACATGATCCTCGAAACTTAATAGGAAAGACATTATCAGTCCACCATTAATAATGTTGGTTGCATTAATGCAAGAAGGAACATGATGTGTAAGTCAATGAGGTGTATGAGGAATCCCCTAGACATGGTCGAATTGGTGTAAGACCTGCTTACGAAGGCATGTGTTGAACATAATGCCAAATTATAGGTTGTTAGTGAAGAATAAGATCTCGTGCAGTGATTGGATCTTTCTATGATCATTGTATGATATCCAAATGACTTAGTCCATTATAGTGCATTTAGAATCGTCCTTATAAGCCCAACCTTACGTATACCCCTTAAAGGCCTTCATTTGTAAACACGAGGCTCCTTCTTAATGTATGTAGGCATTGACTCATAATCAACAACTAGAATTTTCTCATATATACATGCTTGAAATACAATATTAATATAAATATAATCCTAATATTGTAAACCTTAAGTTTTGTAATAAAATCATTTACAAATATTTACCTATAGAAGCATCATATATCTATTAATCTAACGACAATTATGTATGCTTGCATCGCTCAAATGGTCATGTAAAAAAAAGATAGTTGTAACATCCTTAAGAGTCGGCGTTTCGGCGGCTTACACTCTAAGACACTTTACACAATGATATTTCACTCAACTTTCTTGTTGTTTAAAACCCTCCATTGATAAGAACCTTTTGTATGTAGTCCTTTTCCAAGACATTGACAACTTTCTTTGATACCATTTATATCGCTCAACACTTGGGAAACTTTTTAGAAGATCACTTATCTCATAATTGTTCCAAGTCATACATGTTTAATTATGAAATTCTTAAATAATGAGCTATCAAAAAGTAAATATATCTTGTTATAAGATATACTAATTAATTGCTTTAAGTTATCCTCGATTGTCTAGTTTTATATTTGCATAGTCTTTCAATCCTTCTCACTCGGATGTGTATTCAATTCATTGTATATTTTTTTCACTAGAAGTCTACCAAGAGTCGCTCCTTTGTCAATCTCAGGATGTTACATTAATAACTTCTTGCATATATTTGTTATAACTCCCAAGATCCTACAATAATTGTTAGGCAAGAGACTAACACATAATCATAACTCTATTAGACAAATATTGTATAATTGAGAAAATGGAGAAGGTAAGCTTGTGAATATTGTCTCGCCTTCTGCCATATGTTGATGGTACAAGTCTTGTAGCCAATTGAAGGGTACATGGGCGCCTTTGTTTGTCACCAAATATGTCACGTTGTAGTCGACTTTAAGTAATAGTTTCATCATGACCATCTTGTCTTGAGTTAGAAGTGCACAAGTACAAGGCTTCCCAACAATGAGATGGTGTAGATGAGATGACACATTATCTAATGTAATGGTCATCTCCCATATAAGAAGGTGAAATGAATTGGTGTCTTCATGTCACCTCTCAACAATCGTAGGCAATATGATTTTATTTACCATGTCATATCATGTATGTATAAAAAAAAAGCTAACCTTGACTCATAAACATACCTCAAAACCTTTAGATCAGTCAACATATCAATAATCTATGAAGCATTACTAATAAGTTTTAGTGGTGACTTGTTCAATTCTTCCATAATTGTGGGGCAGTGTGTGTAACATTCTGTTTAAAATAAATAAATTATATTCAGAAAGATAGCCCTAAAATAGAAATTTATAATTTATTTTAAAATATTTTAGTTCATTTAAAATTTAGAATTTAAACTTAGAAGAAATATTATTGAAATTTAGAAAATAATATAATTGATAATGAAGAGAGTATAATTAATCGAGATTAATAAGTTTAAGCAAAATAGTTTAAATA
>JAMLFT010002473.1:0-25382 GCA_026544285.1 Pachyrhizus erosus | reverse complement strand
TTGATATATATTTTAAAAAATTATTAATAATAATATTATTTTTTAAAAATATATAAATTTAAAATAATTTTATGAATATCAATTAAATTAATTATTTTTTTTAATATTGATAAATAAAGTAATTGGATTTTGTAAATAAGAATAAAAATAATTATTTCTTTTATTTAATGTTAAAATTCTTTTTCTTTTCTCGTTTTAATCAAATTAGAAAGTCTAATCAATTTTTTTCATCTCTCCTTCCATTCCCTCTGTTAAAATTCTCTCTCCCATCTTCTCTTTTGAATTAAACAGAGCCTTAAAAAGTGCTAAGATAAAGATAGAGATGGTAATTGCTAACTGAATAAGACTTTAAGTAAACTCTTAATGAAATTATCAACCATTATCCATAACTTGCAAGCTAAACGAGAATGACTACGTACAGTCTTTATATTTTTCAGATAATATATGTCTTTTGGTATTAATTTTTCCGTCTTCTCATTTACTTGTTCGACAACATTAATTACTGAAAATTAAACTAAAAGTTAAAAAAGAAGAGAAGAGATAAAAAAAAAATTGATAAACTAGTTAATTGACTTAAACGTAAAGTTTTTGATGAAACTCGTTATTGAACTAGATAAGTTTAAAATAACATAAAAAAAAATAATTTCTTCTTCAGAGCTTGAAATTTTACAAGAATATATATTCTAATAATGATAATTTTTTCATGATTTGATTTATTTTAAATAATTTATCTTCTTAAAAATAAGGATGCTAAATGTTAGTTTTATTCCTATTGTTAAATATTTTCATTAAATGAAATTTGATAATATAGATAGATTTATATTAAAACATTGATAATTCTATTATATTATAAATGATATTTTGTTGAATATCTTTTAAGAGGCTAGTGATTTACTACTTTTTAAAGCAATAAATGTTATGGAAATTATTTAATATTTCGTATTTTGGTGATATTATTTTTCTAATAGAAAAAATTATAATTTAATTAAATAAACTTACATTGATTTAAAAATAAATATTTATTGTAATTTTTTTAATAAAATTTAAATAAGTTATTTTAAAAAGTAATTATTTTTATTTTGAATTTTGAATTTTTATCAATAAAATCAAATATTTTATTAGCAAATTAAAATAAAACAATGCTAGTAGAAATGTGAGTGTAAAACAGAACATCTAATGTTTTTGAAAAAAAAAAGATTAAAAAATAATAATTCTAATAAAATAGCGAAGATAGAAATAAAAGAAGCAATAAAATAAATTTATATATGTGTTCAATTACATAAAATAGTGTTTAAAGAAGTATAAAACTAGCAAAATAAAATCATTTATTGTAGTAATTTTTATTTTAGTTTAACAAACTTTTAGATTAGTGAATTACATTGTTTTTTTTTTACAGCAAATTAGTGAAATAAGTTAAAAATTACCTTTTTATCTTTTTTCCATGAAGTTTAACAAGTATGAGCAATTTGTTTTTTCCAGGAAGTCACACAATCACCTCTGCATGATTTAAATTCCCTTAAGACTACATTTACATCATCTGTATTGTCGTTGTATTAAAAAAAATGTATTATCGTTATGTAATTATGATTACTCATCATGGAATTAAAAATTTTATACTTTTTTTTAACAATCTTATCATTATTTGTTTAAACAATTTTATTAATATAATTTTACAGTATTTCTCTATTATGACTTTTAAAATTAAGGAAACTTTGTGTATCCCATATTGAAACTATGGATCCTATTGATCAACCTCATTTATTTTTCCTAGCATTGCTTATATATTAACCATTGCATTATCACGTGTACATCTTATTATTATTTTTCTATATGTAATACAATTAATAAAATTTATTTTTAAGTTTTAACCCCGACATAGATGCATGCAAAATCAAATGTGGATACCCAGCAAAAACTAATGTCCAAATACAGATAAGGACGATTCTTCTTTTGCTAGTGGCATGCTTGTGTATGATCTTGACTGACCAACCCACACAAAAATACAAAATGACTATTTATGTATATCCATTTTTCTCCACACAAAGAAAACCAAAAATGGTTAAGATTTATAACTTGTTTTTAGTTATTGTGTTTCGTTATGTACATATGAAACCGGACAAATGCAGTCTTAATTTCATGAAAACTAAATAAATTATAGTTGTTAAAATGAAATGTGTGTATGGCTTATATTGAGTTGCCCTACCCACATATATACCCTGATAAAGCCATGAAATTTATCTGTGAGTATAAAAAACTTAAATAATGTAAACATGAATGTTAATATTGTTTCATATAAATATTTCACCCTAGTAAATATAAAAAAAAAATTACAAAAGAATTAACGCTAATAACATTTTGTGAAGAACATCTTGTATACAATTATCCAATAATTTTTTAAAATTTTACTGCAAATGTAAAAAGAGTTTATATATTCACCCAAAAATGTGTATTTAATTTTTATTAATATGAAAAATATTTTAGCATCTTGTAATATTTCCAATTGAAAAAGTTTTATTATTAATAAAGTGACTAGAAAGGATTTTACAAGCTGATCTCTAATGTATATATATAGGGAGAGAGAACATATTTCATTATAATATTATTTTTCTACTGTATAATTTACGTAACTCATTTTTACAAAAAAAAAAAATCACTAGCCTCATATTATATTAAGAAATTTGACATTTTAAATAAAATTTAGCCTTATTAATAAAGTGAAATAAATATAATTTTATGTAAATATTTAATTTTTAGTTAGTGTAGATTTAAAATATTTTTTTAAAAAAGCATCAGCTACTATATTATAAATAAAAATATTAAACATGTTAAAATAAAAAAAATATTGTATAAATAATATTTTAACAATTGAGCCTTCTCATACTTTTTTAACCCCGTAAATATGTACATCACGATTTAAAAAGTTCCAGAACACTCCCATTCTAAATGTTATTCATTTATATATTTATCGTCCCACACTTATTTTCTGTTTTTTGTTAGGAAAAAATATATAGAAGAATAGGAGTGTCAGTATTCAATTTAGTATGTAGTTTAAATACATCATATCAAATTGAATAGAATAACAAAAAAAATTATAAAATACCCAAACTAACATATGAATTTTAATAAAAAAAAAGATTATTTAAAAAGTAGTCAATTCTATATAAATTAAAGTACTCCATATATAATTGCATGCATATGTCCTATAACTTTAAGCAAATATCCTTCTTAGATCATCATAACAATTATTTAAAAGTTGTAATTCACTCCAACAGTACATAATTTGACATTACAATTCTAATTTTAAAATCCATAAAAAATTTATTTACCAATAAACATATTAATGAAAAGATAGAATAGATGTAAACTTAGCATCCTTAAATTCTTCATTGAATTTCAATACGATTAGTAGTAAAAATGATCAATAATAATCAATAGTCCCAGAAAATTTGAAGAAATTTAAATTAAAGTTTAAAAAATTCAGAATTGGAAGAATAAAAATTAAATAAATTAGGTAAACTGTTATAAATAAAATGAAAGAAGGGTGCTAGAAAAAAATTTCATAAAATAAACTCACACACACATATAATATAACATAATATATAAATTATAGTTTCTTTTGTCCAATATATATATTATGATAGAAAAGAAAGAAGAGACACAGTTAATGTGACAGAGGAAATCAAATAAATGTAGGCACGTGAATAGTATCAGAGCTCATATATGTGTCATTCGATTAGCTTCTAATTTATTTTCTTGTGCATGCATTAGCTATTTTATCGGATCTTCAATCATTTTCCACGAAATTAAATACTGGTTCGCAAGCAGAAACAATGTTTGGGTTTTATGCTGTGTACATGAAATTAATATGCATGTTAATGTTCTGATTAACGAAGAAGAAGAAGAAATAATAATAGAAGATGATGAATACGACCTCGCATTTGAGAACGTGATGGCTTAGCTAATGCCAGATATCAGGCTATCACTTCGATGTTGACGTGCCATGTGCACCCTGCGCAATTCATGGGCATGCAATGCAACTTCACTTTAATTCTATTTAGTTTTCCTCGATAAAGAATTAAAAATTATTTTTTAAGATATTAAAATTTATTTTTAAAATCTGATTTTTTTTTTATATATACGGATAACAAATTTTAATAAAATATTTAAAAAATAAAATTATTTATCAATAATCTTACACGATCTTAATCGTATATATATTATCTTATACAACAAGCTACAAATCATATTCAGTTTTTTTATTTATTTTTTAATGACTTACATTATCAGTTATCGTGTTTTATGGATTTAATAAAAAAAATTAGTTATCTTCTAAGATATATAATATAAAAAATGTGTGTATCAAAAAATAGTCATGCTTATATATAATACTAAAGTTTTTTAATCAATTGTGACTGACTGATCTTGCTAGTTTGCTCAAAAGTCAAAACATACAAAACATTCTCTGATATGTTAATATAAGAGTTTCCTATAATTAATTATAAATGGCTTCACCAGATCACCATTTCCAGATCGAAGATTAGTTGCCCTTGATTTTATTGCCATAAAATAGAGATACCCATTACTTGATTTGTTAAGATTCAAATCATAAAATCAATACTTCACGTAGGGCTTTTCTTAACTATAACTTAATTCGGCATAGAATTACCTATGAGTTTTCATTATTATATAGATATATATATAAAATATGGAATATTTTATATAAATTATGTTTATTTTTATATTTGTTTCATGTTATAATAAATAAATTAAATTAACTTATATGTTTTCTTTGAATTAATACCACCGGTGCTCCAATTAAATCAATGAATTTTGTTTGTTGGCAAAATGTATGTTTCCAATTTTTGTCGTATATGATGAACACTCCTTCTCCGCCATTTATTTGCAACTTTGCGAATAAAATTATTTGCTTATAAAAAAAATTGTTTGTTTGCTGATAAAAACATCAATATTTGATTATATACAAAAAATAGTGAATTTATAATTTTTATCATTGATTTACCCATATTTATTAAACTACAACAATTTATATGAGGGTGATTTTAATTTCTTACTCTTTTTTTTTTCAACAAATTAGGCGTTTTATTTTTAACTTCTCTTTTCTAGTTTAAACTTCAAATTCAAATGAAATTAATTAAACGTAATTTTCTTTCTATTTATGTCTATCATCTTCCTATACACATTCTCTATTTTAATTTGCAAAATTTCTGGATTTTAAAAGCCCAGTGCAATGCAGCAGATCAGTTACTACTTACTAATCCCATTTACTGATTTGGGTGCTTGGATTTTAAACCAGCTGAAACCATAGATTCAAAATTAAGATAACACCTTATTATCCCTTTAATTTTACTAAGTTCTAGCTTGCAATATTGTTGATTGGATTTGCATGAAGAACTACATTTTTATTAATTCATTTCAGCTGGCTGGAAGCACTAATCATTTTCTGCGTGGATTATATGATTATAAGGGATATGATGAGCTGTAACGCAGGGAATATATATCATCTATACATTCTTTTGGTTGGTCCATAAACATTATCCAAATATCAAAGCCTGTAACTAATGTGAGTTAACATATGATACACTTCAATGATCATGCCAAGTGCATAACCCATTTCTCACACTATTAACAACTCAGAGTGGGATCTGATACTACCCCCCAATAGGAAGAACCATGATTGGCCACTTTTTAATTGTTATCCTTTAGAGAAATTTTTTCATATTTTAAAATGACATGCTAAAGAATTTGGCCAGCCATCAAATTTTCATAGAGGGTTTAAAATGTGTGGGAATAAAAAAAAATAAGGTTGCTCTTATCACTTTTTATATGCATGTAATTTTACATACGTAATTAATGTAGCACGTACCTTTGAATTAATATCACTTTGTTGATCCAAATTAACGTCCATCCAAAAACAATGTGGAATAAATTTTAATTTATTCTCCTAGTTGTTCATACATGTAAAACTTTGTGACAAAGTCCCCTTTTTATAATGTTGTAAAGATTATGGATTTATTGTCTTAGTTCATCCTTGCTTCTCATATTTTCAATGGTAAAATAAAAGAAAAGAAAAAACAAAAAGAACATTCACAAGAATTCACATTTTTAATATTAATAGCAAGAACACTGCCTGAGATTATGTAACCTTAATATTAGAAAAGCTATATCTCACTTGTCTCTATTACGTTTGGCACTAATTTATATTTGTTTCCCCAAACATTGTCTAAATTTATATGGTATTTAATCAATTTCCGTTGACAGTTTTAATTAACTAATGTTCTCCGTCTTTGAATTAATTAACGTAGTTTGAAGATTTGATCAAGACTTCTATTTCGTTGGCATCTTTACTGAATTTAGAGGAACCTAGGGATGCCCCACTATAATCCAATGGAGGAAGAGAGAAAGGAAAAATAAGTACTACTCATTATCCCAAAACACATCATAATTCCAAATTAAGTTCAGTAATTAATAACTCTTTAAAAATAAAGAAAAAATATACTTACTTTTTCATTACATATCATTTTCAATACTTTATCTTGGGTAGTATAACAGTGGGTGGTTCTTGGTTCATTTAACGCGTAACGTATCGTTTAGTGGCCCAAGGTTTTGCTTGATTGTCTCCCTAATCAAATAATTTAGTTGATCCGTGACAAAACCTAGCAATTTGTATAAACATTGTGTGCTCGTGCTCATCCAAATTCTTGATGGGGCCATTTAGAAAATGCAAAGCCAATTAAGATGTGGACAAAACTTTCACTATAAGTTGTCCGTGACATCTTGTTTTTGCGACCTGGAAAATCTATCATTCACATGCCTTGCCATCGAATGGTGAGCAAATTATGCAAATATATCAATTTTTTAGTTTTCTTATTTAACTTCTTGTTGATGTTATTTTCCTTCTTTCCGTACTACACCAAAATTCAACCTTGAGATTCAAAGTTAGATTTCAAGGTTGGGGAATGTTCGCTTAGCCCAAGAAAAATGAGTATTAAATTCTTATGTGAACATATAATAATTAGCTAGAGTACAATTAAGCGTAAACCAGAAGTTAACAAAAAAGCGTTGTCCATGTCAATTTTAAGAAGCGTAGTACTATATCTTACTGTTCATAAATAAGAATGAAGTTAATGAATGTCTTAAGAACAGTAACTAAAAAATTAATTAATAAATGATAATGAGTTAAACTATGACGACAGTATATTAATAATTAATAATATTAAATGTTACACTTATTATAAAAAATATTTATTACCTATGTATGGACTGTTTAAAGGATTTTACATTCTCATTTATTATAAATTATTATTTATAATAAGTTTGTTTATTATTAAAATAATTACATATCATAAGCATCATATCAATTATAATTTTTAATTAATTGATAATGTAATTTTAAACTTAATTATTAGAATAAATAGTTTATGTGATATATATACATTGACAGTATAAAAGTTTTTATATTATTATTTAATTATAAATTATTATGTATAATGATTTTTTAAAATTTAACAATTAACATAAGGGATAAAATTTTATTAATTGATAATATAAAAAATTATACCAATAGTATATAAAAATTAAAATATATTAATTAAAATTTATCCAAAAAAACTGCAACTGGTTTGTACCTGGTGCCATTGATATCTAACAATTCAAGTTATATATATGCTAATTGTTTTGGTTTTAAAATTTGATCATGTAATAAAATTATTTTGAGGATCCCAATTCAAAAATTTAATTTAGGCTAATTAATGTAAATTAGCTCAATTATTGTCAGGAATAGCTATGTCAACCCCCAAAAAAGAATAAAATGAAAGTCAATAATTCTATTTACGTGTGAGAAAAAATAATGCGCCAACGGTAAAGGGGTCTATTTTTTTGTTACCTAGGGATTGAATGCATAAACCGTAACGGTAACAAAGTGAATATGAAATTAATTAAGAATTTCAACTACAGGATAACAGTACAGTACTAAAAGATATGATGGGATCTGTCACATAGATTACCTGAGTTTACCAAAATCCAAAGAAAATATCCAACACCTAATACCAAAACTTCTTTGAAATTGTTATGGAAAGACTTACCAAAACATCTTTGACCATTAATTAGATGAGCAAAATTACCAGTCTTGTGAGGTAATGTTGATGGGTCATTACTCTATTATTAAAACACCAGCATAAAAAATCAAGTTTATTTCCATGCCCTAAATCTCACGTCAAGGTAAGTTGGGCTATTAAATCACAACACAACAAAATTGATTACACATAGACTTAAATATTATTTTAATATTGTTAAATAAAATTTTAAAATTTTTTTCTTTTAATTTTTAATTATTAAATAATAACATTGATAGTTCAATAATTTAGCATGTTATTTAAAAATTTAATAAAATAATTAATTATATTTTTTTAAAATTATATTTTAAAATTTATTATTAACTAATATAATTGTATTAAATGTTTTAAATAAATAATGATTTAAAAATAAACTTATAAAAAAAATATATAACTATCTTGTAAGACTTTTTAATAACATGATAAATTATTAAGTTGTTAATATCATTGTTAAGTTATCATTTAATGTTATTACTTGATAATAGAAATTAAAATAAAAAAAAAACAATAGATAAAATAAAAAATTATATTTATAAAAAATCAAAAGATATTTAAACCTTAAATATATTCACCGTTCTTGGTGGGTTTTCCCTTAAAGTAATTACAAAAGAAAGAAAGTTAAAAGAGGATAGTATGCATGAATAAGGAAAGTATCTATAGATGTCATCATGGAAACAGCATTTCCACACACCTGAAATGCATTTGAAGTTAACTATTACTTGTGGGGATTAAGCATATTCATAGATCACGGAACTAGAATGATGTATATATCTTTGAAACAAAATTTGCTGCATTAAATAGTTCCCGTTTCCTGAAGTAACATGAAGTGGGTTCACCCTAGTTTTGTTTTATTAGCATACCATATGGTACGGAGAGAAAGGGGGCTCACACCTACAATAAACCTAATTCATAGGTGGCATATGCATTTTTCGTGGCTTTAATCATATAAAAATGGCCTACATACATTAGAGTGTAGGTTGAGTTTATTTAACTTAAATCGATCTCCTTGACTTGTGCATGTAATGCCAATTTAAGACATGATCGAATCAACGGGTAGGTTTTAAATGAAATCTATCATCGGTAGTTGCATAACTTCCAAATCACCCAGCAATTTTCTTCAGATTTTTCTTTTAAATGTTTCAAGGCATGCTGTTTTGTTTTTAAACTAATTTGAGTTGTTATATATATAATAATCTTTTCTAAGTTTTAGTTCTTCTAACTACTTCTTCATATGAATAGGAGCTACTAATAAATAGGAAATGAATAAAGATTAACATCCTCGAGAAAATTATTTTTCAACTACAATAGTACATTTGAATTGTCTTTATCCTTTAATCTTAATGGATTACGTTCATAATGTATTTTAAATTAAATTAATTATGAAGGAAATTTATCAAATGTTTAAATTCATATAATCATTTAGATATATGTTGTTTCTCTTTTTCTTTTTTCTCGATCAAATTTTTGCTACAAAAAAAAATACATATTATATGATGCTTTATTGTAAATTAAAGGAAATCAAGACAAAAATTGTATACTTAGCAATGGATAAAGGTCTATCATTGTTCAATCACAGTTAGAAAATATGAGAATAATTACCAATATTGAAACAACTACCCTCTCTTTGATAATTAAAGTTTATTCAAATTTGATAAAAATGGTTAATGGAAGATAGTTTTTATAGCCACATTTAATGCTCTTTTTTTATTGGTTATATAATTTCTTAGTTTGTCTTTATTTACTTACCTAATTTAACTATATAAGAACTTTGTATTTAGGTTAGAGTATCCCCTCTGGTTAATAAAGTCTTTGCTTATAATTAAAGAAAATGGTTTTACAGCTACTAATAAAAAAGTGCTGCTTTTCTATTAATTTTTTTGTACAAAAATTGTCCACAGAAATTTCTTACGAATTTTTTTGCAAAAATTTATCTGTAAGGTTTTTTTTTTTTTTTTTTTTTTTGCAAATAACACACCACAAGAAAAGCATGGTATAGTGGCGATTGTCTATTGACAGCTCAAATAAAGTCGATGTTAGGGTAGAATTGCGTCCTTGGTTTGTTGTTGATAAAAAACTAATGAGAAACTCTAGTTCGCGGGCTCCCAAAGGCATGATTTCCTTTTCCTATCATCTCCACGAGTTTAATGAGAAGAACTAACTATTGCGTCTTCATTAATCTATCTGACACTAAGTTTATAAAAGTCATTGATAATATATCTTCATGTATCTATTTGACACTAACTTTATACATTATGAAATATTAACTTATATTCATGTATTTATTTATTTTAAGAAAAATAGAAATTTTTTATTTTAAATATAAAAAGATGATTTAAATTTTTTATTCTTTAATTATTAAGCATGGTTGAACATGCTCCCATTAGTTGTCTTAAGACTACATTCTAATCTTTTTAGTAATTTTGAGAATCCAACTTCATCATACATATCTTCAAATAATTTCTTTCTTGATTTCTTGCTCTCCTACAACCATTGGTGAAGGAGAATTTTCTATCGTAAACATAATTAAACAAGAGAAAGAATAAGACATCTAAAAGTGCATCTTGTTATAGTAATAAACTTTCTAGCTGATAGAGGATTATCCATGAAAGAGGAAGATTTAAAGGACATGAATCTTCAAAGACCTATAACAAGGTCAAGGAGAAGAAAACTCTTGGAGAGGAGTCTTGGACTATTTTTGAGCCAATTTGAATCCAAGCTCATTGGGCTTCCCATTGGGCCCAACTTTGGGCCAAGCCCATGTTATTTGTACATAGAGTGACTGGACTTAAAAGCCTGATCAAGTAGTATAGGTTTGTTGGACCTTGTATTTGAGTCAAGTAGTGTAGGCTTGTTGGACCATGTATTTGGATCAAATAGTGTAGGACCTTTGCTTGTAATTGGTGCTCAATTAGCTTAGTTTTGGGCTTCTAATTTCAACGCCTCCTTTAGGAACCAGGCCTAGTTTATTTTGCATATTGCTTCTAGTATATATAGGAAAAAAGTCAAATTAAAGTCAACTTTTGCTTCATTAATAAAGATTGAGTTTACTTTCTCTTGTGAGAGAAAATTCTCTCTATCTTCTAGAGAAAAATTCTTGTTCATTTCAAAGATTCACTATTTGTGACATAACTTCATGAAGTCATCATGAACTTAGGTTCATATGACGTTTACCATTTCTAAGTCTAAATCCATATTTTTGAAGATTGAAGTTGTAGATATTCAATAGATTGAGAAATTTAGCAAATTCTTTATAAAAAATTACATTACTATATGAGATGCTACACAAGATAAACATTTTAAATTCAAAAGTATACTTTATACACAATCAAATAGTATACCAACCATACTATTCTTGAAAATTATAGAGTACTTTTTAAACCACCTTAGCTATAAAAAGTGATTGACATAGTTGTATATCAATACCAAGTTCTGCAAATTATGAACACAATATATTTTATTATTATTCTTTAAGTGAAATCTTAATTGTTTTTCATTAATTGCATAATAGTGTCATGTTTTTACTTACCTTGATTTATTAATTATAGAATTGCTTTTGGATTATAGATAAGCTGACAAAACACAAAGTAATTAATGTGTTATATCTTAAACATAGTCTACCTTCTCCTATTGCTTTACCCTTATAGTTATATCTTAAACCTTTATAGATAAGTTTTAATAAAATGCTTTGACAAGTGCAATTCTATTAGTTATATATGTCTCAAAAGTGGCTATCTTCTTATATCAAAAGGTTATACCTTTTCCTTTTGCACAGTTATGCATGAAAATGATCCGTTATTACTATGCAGTAAACATTCTTTTTAATATGCTATCCATTGTTTGATAAAAAAAAATTACAAAAAAATATTTATTAAATAAAACACAATCACCTTTTAATTGGGAATAGATAATATAGATAAAGAAGTTCTATTATGTAGTAGATATTCTTTGGTCCTTTTTGGTAGGGGATGTGTGAATGAGAACGTCTTAAACTAATTTTTTTAATTAATATAAGTATCATTTTCCTACAATTTATTTATCTATTTTTAACTTTTTTTTGATTCATTTAAATAAGCATTGAAAATTTTTCTACTTTTTTTTTTTATCTTTTGTATTTCACTCTTAATTCAAATAGAGCATAAAGTAGGAAATCTTGAATTTGGATTCTTACATGCAAAAATGCATGCTAATTAAAGTCCATTGTGACCATTGAAATGTTAGCATTGATAGTTAATTCCCCAAAAGAAGGAGAGTTGGTTGACTATAAGAGATTAACTATTTAGAAATATTTATAAGAACAATGGTAAATGGTAAATGTATTTATAAGAGATTTTAAGAATTTTTTTGTTTAAACTTAGATGTTGTTTCTTGTAATATATTTCTTTGAATATTTGTACTAATTATTAGTATAATTTCACATAAGTTTTTCAATTTTAAAGTGTTTAAACTAAAATCATTTAGGAATACTCAATAGATGGTTGCATGTATACTAGTACATTATATTAACAAGATTGTGTTTTACAAGCCTCATTTGCATTATGAAAGGAATATGAAAATCTCATGCTAGTTATTGTGTGTATATGCTGAAGTAAGACTTTGTGATTTTCTTGTCATAAAATATAATTTTTCAATGCTTATAATTTGATATTCTCTTCTTAATTTTCTATCCTTTATATCCATGCATGAATGGGTTTTATGTAGAATGTTAGCTTCAAATAATTCTTTTTTTAACATTTGGAAGGTTGAAATGCTAAAGTAAGAAGAAATAAGAGAAAAGGGAATAATGTTGGTTGAGTTAGTTACATAAGTCAATAGAGTTAGTTAGGAGGGTAAGATGTTTGTACATAAAATATAAAAGGGGAGAAAGACTTAGGAAGAGATACTAAGGAAAATTAGAAATTTGTTGTGGGGAGGATTTTGATCCCTCGAAGAACCATAGTTATTCTTTCTCTATAGTTTGCACTCACATGTCTAAGGTATTTGATTCTAGAAGCTTATATTTGTTTCTAGGATTTGGTTAAGTTTTGTTTGTGTCCACAAGCTTTTTGTGATAAGTAAAGTGACTATGATCAATAACCTATATGCTTGAATATACATAGGTTTGTTTACACAATTGTCTTGATTGTCACAAATATAAAATGGGAATGCTTGCACTCAAGAGGTTCTAATATCTTACTACTACTTCATTCTCAACTTTATTTGTTTCAAATTCTTTTTTTCTTCACTTGATAATGCATTTATGCATATGTTTCCAAGAAAAAGATACTGAGCATTTTATCTTTTTCTTATTTCCTTTCACTTTTTTTTATGGAGGATAACTCTATGTTTAATGCTCACGCCTTGCACTTATAAAACAATTACTATAAAGAAAATTAATATGACCTTCAATAGTAACTACTTATTTGAAGTCATGGGTATGTTGTGAAACATTTTTAGGCAATCATTATAACCTTAACCATTCTTACATTTGATTCAGCTTCAGTAGACTTTTCACAAGTTTCTTCCTCTACAACTTTCAAATCACCATTACCTTTTCCCTTTGCATTGGCCTTTATTTTCTTCCCTTTAAGTTGTGTGTGACCTTCTACATCAATTTGTTTTTGTGAAGGCTTCTCTTTTGAACCCTTCTTGGATGAAGACTTTATTTTAACCTTATGAATATGCAACAACTACATAGCTTTTCTCTCTTGGTTTTAATAAGTCAAAATTAATTTTATATGCATTTAAATTTTATAAAAACTTGTTTTTGTTTATCTTTTCTAAAATCAACATGCATAAGATTGATTGACCATAGTTTGTAATTTATTATATATTTTTGGTATTTGTTTTATCTTTTTATGAATAAAAATAAAAATATTGAAGTACATTGGTTTATTTTATCTAACAAAATAAAATTAATGGATTATATCTTCTTATTTCATTGTCCAAAAGTTAAGTTGGATTTATATTTATTCTATATATATATATATATATATGTATAATGTGTCTTAAGTTGTTGGTTTTTGGTGGCTTATGTATCTAGTTTCTTCTTTAATAGTAATTGCAAAACAAGTAGCAGGCCAAATACTACTTCTATGATAGAAGACACTCAAAGCATTAAAAAAAATAAACTGGTAAAGAACTTTCAAGAATTATGATGTAGACATTCAAGGATCAAATCATAAGTCAATATAGTTTATTTTGTCTCTAATGATTTTTTTTTTATTTTGGTGTTGAGTTTCTTTTGGATCATTTTATTTTTTTGTGATTTTTTAGTGAATATACTTCCATTATGTTGCATCAAGGTTATTTGTATCAACTTGTCAACTATTTCAAAACCTTGTTTGTATATTGTAATTCACAATTCTACTAGTGAAAAAATTTATGCTATTGAAGGTCAAATTCATGTACCAATATATGGCATTGCATTATTAAAGTCAGTAATGCAAAAATTGCAGATCTTAACAGTGATCTTGAAAGTGTTGAAACCCAAAATATTATTATTTTTTTGGTTTAAAATGTTTTCTGAATTTGTATTTAAAATCAATCTACTTAATTACTATTAGCACGTCTAGATGTAATATCATATGCTTGTAATTTTATATTTTGGTTAGTGTATTTAAAACTTTTTAAAAAAAAATAAAAATAGCAGTGGTTATAACTGCCTCTAAAAAAATAAATTTTTTATACATTATGATAGTTACAACCATCACTAAAAAATAAAAAAATTATTTTTATACATTACCGTGATTACAACTATCTTTAAAAAAAAAAATATTATTTCTATGTTTTACTGTGGTTACAACTGCCTCTAAAAAATTAAAAAAAATATTATTTTTAGGTATTAGGACAGTTACAATCGTCTCTAAATTATTTCTCGATGGTTGATCAGATAGTTATTTTTAACCGACAACATATCATTTTACATCATCAATCTTAGTGACAATTTTTTAATCGTGGCAAGTCTTTTTAGTAGAGATTTTAACCAACAACATTCATCTCTGTTGACCAACACAAAAATATAATTTTATTGTAGTGACAATTTTCATGAATATGCACTAAAATTTTTCTTATTTTTTTAAACATTTTCTTTTGAATATAAATTTACAGGTAAAGTATTATTAATATTTTATATTACTTTTTTACATTTTTTTTAGAATATAAATTTTCAAATAAAGTATTATTAATATTTTAATCAAAATTCACAGAAAAATTCGCGATAAATTAACACATTTGCACATTCCTAGTAGTGAGCCATATAAACTGAGAGTAAGGACTTCTCAATCTCATTGGCCGCATTACATGAGTGAGTTAATCTTTGGATACCGTCCATAACAGAAGCTCCATTGCAGTTCTATTAATTAGTCAATTACTATGATTAAATTAATATCCTCCACAATAATATATTTAATAATTTAAAATATTCACTCTAAATAATTAAATAATATCAATCCAAAAATTAAATAATTCAACAATCTTTCACTTGAATAGCATTGGTTCATTATTAGGGTTATGAAATTATTATAAATAGAATACTGATTATTGTTAAAACATATATAACAATTATATAAGAAATATATGTCTTATACATGTCATAATCATATTATAAGGGATATGATAATGAACTGAACCAAAACGTGTCTCATCATATAAAAAGATAATATGATTTTAAACTTTCACTAACTTCAAACATAAAAAGGATTAACCTAACACATAAAAGTCAAAAGATTGAAACATAACTCAACTAGTTAGCTCATTAATAAAAGTGATTTATGTAAAGTGGATAGCATTGTACAATATATAAAAAGTCGTTTAAGCATAATTCACTTGTGCGTAATTACTTAAATTAGCTCACTAATAAAAAGTCGTCACAATTGGGCTAATTAATCAATATATTATTCACAATAGTTGACAGTTACCTAATCTAAGTTTTACTCTAAATAAGTGACTATATTAGACCATAATTAGATTAAAAAATGTCTCAACAAGTTTGGATAATATATAGGTACTTAAATTTAAAACAAAAGAATACTTTAAATTAATGTAAAAATAAATAAAAAGCCAACAATATGCAAATTAACACTTATAACCAATGGTCCAAACCCTAAAAAATCATACTCCATAAGGATATTATTATCATACATGTGAGATATTTATAAAATTATGACCTTATGCAATGTAAAATATTAGACACGGAAAACACAATAAAAAAAAAAGATTGATGCGATTATAATTACAGTATAATTCTGAAGAATTGAAAATGGTTCTATCATCTAATTAGAATCTCTACTCAAATTCAAAAATATTTTATATATCTAAGCACAATGGAATTATACTAAATATTAAAATCTCCAACAAGTGTCATATGATCGCAAAAACACTAAAATATCAATAAATTTTAAAATTTATTAATAATGTGCATTCGCCCGTTAGCTAATCTACTACATCAACATCAACATCAAGGTTCATATTCTTTTCCTATTTAATTACTGGATTTTTTTAAATAATAATTTTTTTCACTTTGTTTGTTATTTTAGACAAATAAAAAATGTATCATTTACTCTTTTAACATTATTTTTCGCTTTTGGTCTGTAGTATAAGTGGAATAAGATAGAAGATTGACGGAATGAGAAGAAAATCTAGCCAAATATAATTATAGTTTTCTTAAAAATTAAGGGTACAGTTTAATGTTATGTGAAAAACTTCAAACAATTTATATTTTAAAATGAAAATAATATGTGATAAGAAGTTGTGAAAAATTAGAAGATCCATAATTGTAGCTAGAGAATAATAATTGTGAACAATTCAATCTTTTCTATGTGATCTTTAAACAAGTAAAAATAATATGCTTTCAATATACAGTTTAAGTATTTATCTATAAAATTCTCATGAGAAATTATACATTTTACGTTCCAAAAGATATTTTGTGTCGTTTTGATCTTTGAAAATTTTCATTTATGTGTAAATTACTTCCAAAATTTATGAACTTGTTTACAAGTTTGTTTTATTAAAATTATGTAACTTGCTAATATATTTTTCTTTTCTAAGACCAATCAATTTGTACAGACAAAAGCGTCTGGCCAGACATACTAAAATATCACAAATAATTATATAAAAAAATTTAAATAATTGTATATAATATGGTTATTAACTGTGATTGCAGTCTAACATAGTTACGGGCTTGTGTTGTATAATATTTTTATTTTAAAATTTTATAATAAACAATTAAATGATAATAAAATTTGATAAATGATTGATTTGATATTCGAAAATGTGAGACATAGATAATTTAATTTTTAAAATAAATAAATTATTAATTTAATCTTTAATTATAAAAAAATATATAATATTTTAATTATGTCATGAAATTTAATAATAATTTAATTTTTAATTTTTATAATTTAATATCAAATTGGTCGTTTAATATTACAATTCAATAATAAAATATTTTCACAAAAATTTAATTATAAAATTAAAAAATTACACCTTTTTTATATTAGATGACTGAATTAATAATTTTTTGTCTTTTAAAAACTTAATATTTAACACTTTCAAGTACTAAAATCATCCTTCACCTATCCCTAATAAAGTGTCATTGCTTATGAATTAAAGTAAACTCTTGAGTCTAAACCATTACTTGAATTTTGAGTTCTTGACTTAAGAGGTGAAACGAGAAGCATAAAGCAGACCCTCTTGCCAACCATAAGACCGCATGCCATTGTTGATTTCTCTAGAGAGGGTACACACGAGTGAATGACGAAAATACCCTCCATGCAGACACAAAACAACGTAATTGCCCCTCACCTTCGTGGATCGGATTTGGATTTGGATTCGAAAACACCACCGAATATCACGGCAATTACATTGCTGACCTGCCACTACTACTGCCAACGCCCAAACCTTCAATCATGACTTTAACTTTAATACATCCAAACCTTACCATTTTCGAATCCAAAACATGCCCCTTTATTATGTTGGTTTTCACCCACGTAAGGTAAGTTAATTACTAAAAGTTAAAAGAAAATTTATACTTTACACCAAAAAGAAAAAAGAAATATTACACTGAGTAAAAGTTTCTTAATGTAATTTTGTATATGTATGCAAACCAAATGTAACTTCGTAAGTTATTGTTGTCGTCAGTCACTTAATAAATGAACTCATCACTCAATCATAGCTTGGCTGCTAATTTGATTAATTGAATAAATCCAATCATGCTGAGTTCCATGTTTAACTTTAAAAATCATTACAAGTTTGGATTTATACTCTTTAATTATAATAACCCAAAAAAAAAAAAAAAACTAAGCACACATGACCCCTGGACTCCTGCCAATATGATTGTATCCGATCTAATGGAATCAACTACAGTTAGGAGATATCAATACAGAAGTTATATGGGAAAATACATTAATGAGAAAAATATGTTTTAATATTTGAAATTATGATTTAGTATTTTTAATCCTTTTAAAAAAATATTTTTATCAGATAAATTTACTAAATTTTTTAAAACAGTCATTAATTAATTTTAATGTACTAGCATAATACGTAATCAATCATTTAACATTAAATAATATCACATTATAACTAAGCAGTGATAAAAGTTATTTTAAGTTTAAATTTTTACTACAAAGATTAAATTTTTGTAAAAAACTAAGGTAAAATCATATTTGTAAAAATAAAATTATAATTAAGTAGTTATTAAGTTATAACAATACTACCCTATTTTTAATTAAATAATTCAAACTCAATTCTTCAAAAATAATATTCCAAAAAAATTGTAATAACTGAATAATATAACTGCAGATCAAGGTCCCAAATTCGGCCAAGGAACCTTTTTGTGTAACTTCCCCTCCGGCGAGTGTCTGCCATCAGCATTAAATAAAACTGAAATTAAATTCATTTTTATTTTAATTTAATTACAAAGAAATTAAAACCGCTGATAAAAAGAACATAGAACGGTTAGCATTCCTAACGGCAGTCACAGTTAACAAACTACAAATACACTCCGAAACCGAAACGGCGTGAACTTTAACGCTGCTGGCATGAATTTTCCCGTTCCGCCACTTTTCCGTTTTGTTTCCCGAGAAATTGACCCAAAAAAAAAAAAAAAGAACGGAAAATTCCAAAGTGATTCTCATTCTCTGGTCGCAAACAACAATAGAGTGAAAAATATCTTCGCCTTTACAGTGAGAGCATCAAACAACAACAACAACCAGAAGAAAAAAGAACTCAAATAAAAAAAAACAAAAAAACAAATTACAAAATCTAACATTTCTATGCCTCTTTTTTCTCAAGATCCTAATGTAGTATATATACAGAGCAACAAAACCCGGTAAAGATCTCGCTAATTCACGATTTTCGTAAATTCTTTTTTTGTTTTTTGCCTTTTCTCTTAGGAGAACTCTTCCGGCGAGAAATTTAGAAGCTCGGCGATGTCACGCGCGTCGAGACCGAGACGAAGCGCGTCGAGCACGCGCTCGAAGACGAAGACGCTGCACGGTAACCTTAGCACGCCTTTTTGTTCGTAACCGTATTCTTGGGCCGATTCGTTGAGGAGTTTCACGAAAACTGGGTGGTTGAGAAGCTCGGCGCAGACGACGAACCGCTCCATCTCGTCGCCGACGTAGATCGGCACGTGTCCTTCCGGCACCACCGCAGAGGAGCGGCGGATCTTCGCTGTGGCAGCAAGGCGGAAGGAGTCTACACGGCGGCGGCGACACCGTTGAGAGGAATCGGAGCGGAGGAGAGTGTAATTAGAGGAATCAGCCACACGCGAGAGCCTGCGGATCAACTGCTTCATCTTAGAAAGAAACAGTAAGAGTTTCTAGTGAGAGAAAGAAGTAGTAAGAATTTTTGGTGAGAGAAAGTAGTAAAGATTTCTAGTGTGAGAGAAAGAAGAATGAATTCTTATGAAAAAAGTGAGACTGAGGTGTTTTGTTTTTTTTTTTTTTTTTTTTTTGGGTGTTGATGTTGTGGTTGGGGTGGGTGAGGAGTGAGGAGAGGAATGAATGAATGATGATAGAAAATAAGAGTGTGAGAGAGGGTATATATATGCGTGAAGGGTGGGATGGGGATTCTATTAGGAGAGTGTACACAATGGAAAGGTGATGATGCGAGAAGTCTGGGAGGTACAGGTAAGCGTACTTGGCAGGTACAATTAGTGAGAGACAGAAAAAATGTAGAGAGAGAAAGGGGGAGAGTAAAAAAAATAAATTGATAAAAAGTATGATTTATTAAATACTGTGAAAGAAAATGAATGGGGTGTGGTTGGATTTATTTATTTATTTATTATGGTGGCAATGAATTTATTGTTTGGTTTTTGCCTTTGGCTTTTTGTCAAAGTGTTTGCAGTGGATGTTGGGATTACCACGCGAGTAGAGCGTGGGATGGGGACGTGCACGGTCTCCTGTGAGTGTGCGTATTGATTCTTTTTTGGGTGAATATTTGGGTATGATTCTTTTTTATTTATTTATTTAATTGCATTTTTATATTAGTTTAGAAATAACTTGATTTTGCATTTTTAGTTTTTAGTTAATTAAATTATTTTATTTTTAAGAGTACGTAAATTTGATATTTTTATTATATTTTAACTTGAGAATTTTAAACTTTTATTTTATATTCATATATTTAAAGATTTATGATGAGTTTATAATAGGAAATTGTTTAGGTGTACATAATTAGGTTCAATCTAACAGATTTTGACCTAATGTATTGGGCTAAGGAACTATTTGATTGTAGATTCAATAAACTACTTCCGCTAATTTTTTTTATAAGATATTTTTTAGAAAATTGTTTGTTTCTTTTTAAATTTTTTGGTATATTAATTATATTTAAAAAATATTCTTAATTAATTAATAAATTTTTAACTAAAAAATAATAAATATTAAAAAATAATGAGATAAACATTTTCTCTCTCTTATTAGATAATAAATAATTAAGTAGACATAGAAGGATAATACTTTTTTTAAAAGAAAGGTAAATTTGGAATATTAAATATTATTTACAAATTTATTGTCATTAGTTAAATTAACCAAATTTCTTAAACGATATGAATTAGTTAAAAAAATCTTATAAAAATTTATGCAATGTGTAATTAGCTTGCATTGTATAGTATGAAAAACAATATTTAGTCACGTCAAATGTTAGGTAACATCTAATGAAAGAAAGACAAAAGAGAAAAAAGTATAAGTATTATAGGTGTTTTGGTGTGATATGAAGAGACAAATAAATATAATTGATAGGTGTTACTTAAGTATTTAAGAAATTTAGATGTCCAAAAATCAATATTCTTATGGCATCTCTATGTATATGTTTGGTTTTGCATCAATTTGAAGGAAACTCGCATCAAAATATTCATGTTTAAAGCAAAGTTACTTCATATAGGTTCATCATTTCGTGTTTCACATGTCCAATGTGAGGGTTCTTGAAATATTCAATTCACATGTCCAATGGTACATGTCTCATAGCACCACAAAGATTTTTTTTTATTTCTTGTTACAATGTTGAACTATACATTGATTTGAGTGTCATAGTACCTTTGTAAATGCACTAACCTTTACATGTTTATCAAATTGGTATTGTTACCTTATTCACAAAGGGTGTATTAGATTAAGATTTTAAAGGATTTTAAAAGACTTTTTTGATAAAAAAAAATCTTGTAATATTAAATCAATATTTTTAAATGATATAAATAAATCTTGTAGTATTCAATTAGGATTATAAAGATTTTTTAAGGATGACAACAAAATCTAGTGGTATTCAATAACGATTTTATACAACTTATAAACAATATTTTTTTATATTTAAAAGTATACAAATTTCGATGAATTGTTTTTTTAGATAGATTTCATCTTATTTTTTAATAGAATATACAAACATCACACTCATCTCTAACAATTCCACTCAAACTCTTTTGAGACTTTGCAAAAATCTTTTTCTTTCTTTTTTGTTGATTGTAAGACTTTTATTCTCTTAGCATGTAACATCCTATTTAAAATTTAAAGAAAAGTAATTTTATATTAGAAATTTAAATTTTATCTTGAAGATATTTTAATTCTTTTGAAATTAAAATTTTAGATAGGAGAAAAGTGTTATCTAAAATTTAGATAATTAGTTAAAGGTTAAAATAATTCATGACTAAAATTAATTTTTGGAATAGAAAATTATAACATATAGATTTAGAAACTATAGATAGTTAAGATTAATGGTTTATAATAAAATAGTTTAGATAGAAAAAATATAATAAAAATAATTTTGAAGAAGAAAATTATAAAGAAAATAAATTTAGAAATTTTCAAATAAATAGGAAGCATAAAAAAAGAGTAGAAATTAAAAGGATAAGATTAAAATAATATTATGAATTTTTAGGATAAAAATTTGAATTTTATAATTAAATATATAATTAAAATAATAAAATAAATAGATTTATAAAATATATAACATTATTTTTAGGGAGAAAATATATGAACAAGAAGAAGAAAATATAAAAGGATTTATAGAAATTTTAGAAGTAAAAATAATATTTTAAAAATATAAAAAGAAAATAAAAGAAATTAGAAAAGGAAGAAAAAAAATGTTGGTTGGGTTCGAACCAAAGACTAAAGGGAGAGGGAAAACACATTTACCATCTGGGCTAGTTGTCTTGGGTGAGAAAACAATGTCCTAGTTAATATTTATGTTATTGGGAATAAATAATAAGGAAAATAAAAGGTAGAAGTGAGAACAGGGATTCAAACCCAAGACCCTCTTGAGGCACTAAAGAGAGGAAGAGAGTAATTGTCAATTAGATCACTAGGCTCATCGTTGACAATTTAGTAAAAATCCAAACATAATCCTTTCCCTCTTTAACCTCGAGCTTCTCTTATAACCACTAGTCACCCAGCCCAAATTATGAGCTTGCTTTACTCAACAAGTCTACCTCTATCACTTAGAAATAAAATAGATTAAAATGGGGTGGTGGGGTAGCTATATAAACACCTTTGAATTCGAATTACAGAACATTAATTCAAAATAATTCTCCTTCTCAATTCTTTCTAAATTTTCGTCCTCCATCGTTTATTCTGATTTAGACAGCTTCAGAATAGTCTCGGGTTTAATACTGTCCAAGAAATTGGAAGAAACGACAAAAGAATAGTAATTTTGGAAGGTCATCAAAGCTTTGCCGAATTCTACAAATTCTCGTCAGAAAAATCAAAATTGAGGTAGGAAGAGTTACTTTTTATTCAAATTTGATCGCTTTCTAAGTTATCTGAATTTGAATTTATGAAAGTTTAACATTCTAAGATCAACAAATTCACTAAAAATGATTTGAACTTGAAAAATTCAAATTCTGAAATTTGAATAACACAATCCTTGTTGTTCATGTCATATATGATCAAATTTTAGGCAAGGTGTGCTTTGTGGATAATATTTGAATCGTTCTGTCAATAAACTCTCCAAAATTGATAAGGTAAATCAAAAATCAATCTTGAATAGATTATTCGTGCCTCTGTTCTTGTTATCTAATTTCAATTAGTTTAATTTTCTGATAAGTATAGTTACAAATGTTTAAATTCAATTGTAAATGATTTGAATCTTAGTAAATAAATATAAATCACGAAGAAGGGAAGGAATTAGGAAATTTGAACCGGTTTTTGAGCCAACTAGAGGCTTTGTTCCTAAGGAAGAAGAAGATGAAGGTCAAAATGACCATTTTGCCCTTAAGGATAAAATTACTAAAATGCCCCTAGGTTAGAATTTTAAAATTTTTCTATTTTTGTTATTTTAATTTAGCAAATGGATAGTGAGATTATTTCACACTAGTAAATAAACTAACAACATAAATAAAGTTAAAAGAGATGGAAATTTATCAAAATAAATTTTAAAATAAAAATGACCAAAATACTCCTAGTTCATTTCTTCTCCTAACTTTGAAGTTTAAGTCAATTTTCTTGATTCAATAAGATACACACCCTTAGGAAACTGTTGTAGTATGAGTTGTTAAATTAAAATAAAATTTAAAAGGATAAAAATGACTAAAATACCTTTTTTAGTGAAAATTATCAAAGTTCCCCTCAACTAAACTCACAATATAGGCATATTATTATTCTGTTCTAAATAGGGTATTAATTACTAATTGCTTAGGATAAGTAAAGAAATTTACAAGTTTACTTATAAAAGATAAGTAAAATTACTAAAATACCCTTTTATAGTATAAATGGATAAAACTTACTAATACACTTATAATTCTAGTTAAAATAATGAAACTCTCCATTGACAAATTATTTCTTCGTATACTATTAAATTTTCTTATATAAATATTGCATTAGAACAATAATTCCTCTTGATGATGTGTATGCTATGATTATTAATATTATTATAAAATTCACTATTTAATATGATATATTTGTCTGAGAAGTATCCTATATTTATCCTTAAAGGGAAAAACTTGAATAATAAACCCTAGGATAGTAGACAAAGTACTACGATAAGTTTGATAAGCCTCCGTGACGAAATGATTCCTCTCGCAAAATGATTTCTTACTAGAAAAACCAAGATGATTGATAAATTGGTAAACCGATATTATTGTGAATGAAATAATTGGATATGAGACGGGATTTCACATCAGATGATGTGAGTTCAATCTTGTACCTAGAGATTAGTGATAGAAATTAGTGAGGTACAAGATTGAAGGTATGTAATAGGTTGATTATAGCAAGTACCTAAGGAATGTACACAGACTGTAGGAGTCATTGGGGGTGTAATGATGCTAAGTTTGTGAGTCGCTCTAAAAGAGGGTTACACTGAACCAGCTTGACACCTATACTAGATTTGTTTGTTTCACCTTCTTTTCTTCTAACCTTTTTTTGTCTACTTTACCTGAACAAATTGACCTCCCAATAATATATTTTCTGTTATTAAAAATTGTTTGATTAAAGAATATTTTTACTTCTATGCTAAAATATTTTTCAATAAAAATGAGATATAATGATATATTAATCACTAGTATGGATTAAAAAAATTTATGAGATTTACTATACTTAAAGTTTTAAGCGCATATGCTTTTTATATTTAATTATATTTTTTTATTATAAAATATAAACATATTAATTAAATTAATCTTTGACTAAGTATTTTTAATTCATATTTTAATATTATTTTTATGTAAGCTAAAATAGTTAACTTGAATAAAAGTGTTTTTTTGGAGTTATTTTTTAACATTTTTAAGAATTATTTTTTCAACGAGAACATTTTAGATATTTTTTTCTTAATTTTTTTATATCTTTTAATTTATTATTT